>CM021102.1:794759709-795023588 GCA_007115665.2 Sequoiadendron giganteum | reverse complement strand
ATTTTCTAAACTATAGATTATTTTTACACATACCTCCCCTCAAGGTTTAGTGTAAGAAGTGTATTTTACATAATTAATTACTTAAATTTTTTATAGGATATTTTTACCAATATAATTAACATTTATATTATTATCATAATTATTTAGTTTTGAGCTTGCAATCTTGTGAGAATTTAGAAAAAAATAAATTTAATAGTTATTTTGAAATTGCGATTTATTTATGAACACTTAAACTTTCTAGTTATTATTATAGTTTGCAAATATTAGTTTTAAGATTTTATAAAATATCCTTTATATTATAACTTAGAGTTTTTGATTCAACTATGAGCCCTAATATCATAGTGTAAATGACAACATAATAATCTTGTTTATACTTATTAATAATTGTCTTTGAAAAATATTATTGTAATAAACATTTGTTAATTACGTATTATTATTTTATTAAAAATTGAATTATTAACAATTTGATTGATTAATATATTTTACATCTTATTACAACCTTCATGTAAATCATGAAGAAATAATAATAAATTATCACAACACCGATATCATATATATACACTATCCATCATTTAAAACACCTTTGTGTACTTTTAAACTATGCACATGGAAATTTAAATCTACCTTAATTATAAAGAGAGGACAAGAGTGATTATTAGAAGTACACTATTTATGTAGCAAACACGAAATTGGTGATAGCTCGAGTCAATGAAAATTAATGTGGATGAAAACTTGTGATAGCCAATTAAATCAAATTTGTATTACATATAACCTTTATCACCTTTTCTAAGTTCAATATGGATTTCTACTTCCTTGAAACAAGTTAAAAATAGAGATAAATTGAATGTAAATTGAATGTATTGAAAGAACCCTAACGTGAGAAAAATGGTTGCCATTATAGTCAAGAGTATAAAGTCTCTCATGAGAAGTGCCTAAATTCTTCTTTAAATGGAAAATATATGAAAAATAATATGATAATACATCCAAAGAATGAATGCCATGCTCACATATCCTTCATAATCTTGCAAAAATATTCCTTATTAGAAATTAATTTCAATATGTAATAAATACATTAAGTATACTCGCTCTCACTTTTCTTTTGGATTCCTTTCTTCATATGCTACCTCTAAATGTTTGGTCTTCCATAATAGGACATGAGATTGTTTAAGAAACTTACTTTGTGTTCATCTAGAGTTCTTGCATATGTAAAGGTGATGCACTATTTAGATGTTGTAATGTAATGGTTAGATGTTGTGGCTAATGTACTAATTGCTTAGATAAGTTGAATACATAATTAAAAAAAATATTTTATTCATCAATTATGTGAGGCTCAAGTATTTCTTTGTTAGGAAAAGTAGGAATTCTAATTGTGATGGGAACTTGAAAAAAATGAATTACATATGAATTTTAGAAATCTAGTCCTCTAAAGCTAGGGAAAATATGATACTTGTTATTTTAGAAGTGAATTTTATATTAGCATGCTTTGAGATTGGAGAACTTTTTCATACTTCAATTTTAACAAAATAATACAACTAGAGAAGTACTTGTAGGATGTGGATCAAGTATTACCAAAGGATGAAGTTACAGGTAAAAGTGCAATGCAATCAATGGTGATCTTTATTAGGATCTAGGTGGTCATTGATAATGTGGCATCATATTTCTTATCAAAAAGGATGTTGGTGTGAACATAGATTTATACTATCTAGTTTACCTTTTGTAGTGTGAACAAGACACATTATCTAATTAGTTTCTAGTTAGGACCTATTCACACATGTTCACATGTTAAGTTTACCTAGGGGCGTTGGAATTCTTATAGAAGTCTTAGTTGTCATTATATCTTATCTTATCTCATGTCATTTACTTCTTATGAACTTTAGGTCATTTAATTTTGGTTGTCTCATGTCATAGGATTAAGACACTTGTTATGATCTTGTCTAATCCTATCTCTCGCCTTGCCTATATAAGTAAGGTCTCATATGCACATTTTGTATTGCATTATATTGCAAGCATTACGTTGACCACATTTGATATTATTACATTGACCACATTTGATATAATATCATTTTTCATCCATTATTTTAAATTTATGCTCTTGATTTTCTCTCTTGTAGAAGGATACTTTGGTTTTGTAGGTGATCCTAAGAGTTTGAGTCCTTGAGTGACTCTAATATGGTATTAGAACTTCAAATTTACAAATCCCCTTCTCATATTTGAAGGTGATTTGGGAATTAGATTTTGGTAGGTGCATTTTGGGGAAAAACAAACTTCAACATTGAGTCCAAAAAGCCCAAAAACCTCCATTTTCATATAAAATACTTGATATTTGAGTGAATGAAAAAAATTGGCTATTTTTTAGCATTTTTATAGAATCTCAATAGAATATGTTTTTTTGTTGATCTCACCCCTCAGTTGTTTGTCCTTGATGACAAAGTCACAAATGATGCAATGGTATCTCGGATTGATTGACATGTCCTCATATGCTTGCATTGAATTATTGTTGCATATTATGCTTCAGAGTTTACAGGGTTGGATTGGTATATGGTATGGTTTGACTGTTTCAGACATGGTTCAGATTTGCAGCATTGTGATGCTTATTTACATTCATATTTGATATCTTGTGGTACTGATGTTTGGAGCTTCATGTGCAGACAATAGGTTCACTTGATTCTATGGTGAATTTAGTTCTGATATGGCACATACAAGTTATGACATTGCAGTGGGAATTGTTTCAGTTTATATGTTTTCACTCTGACACTACAACTGTATACATCTTGATATCCTTCACATGGCATTAAATTCAGTTTCATAGTACATTGGGTTGGATATGTTCACCATGCATATGATAGTATTCATTTATCACTTTATAGTGTTTGAACTCCATTTATGTGGCATCATTGATATATGAGGTTTCTATTCACTCTTCAATTGGTTCTGTCATTTCATAGCTCTCTCACATGATCTTGGGTCACTGGGTCACAGTGTGTGACATTTGTGGAGTCTTCATCCAGGTTTATATGGTATTGGCATGTTCATATTTATGTGGTTACATGGCATTGATAAGGTATTGAACAACATCATGGTTGTGTTCTTCAGCCTCATATAGGTAATGCTTATGGGCAACTTGGTTTAGAATCAATTATGTATTGGCATTTAATATCAAGAAAACCCTATCGTGTTTCCTTAAGCATTTGATAAATTTGATATTCTTGCATGGGTAAATGACTTTAGTATGATGCCATGTTTAAATTCGGGCCTTATTATAGTTGATTTATTAGGCCTTAAGGCCGACATGAAGCTTGTGGGTATAAGTTAAAAGTCACTTTGAAGTGACAAGGCTTTGACATATTTGAAAAGTGTTGAAATTGCATGGTAATAATGTTAATTATTATGTCAGACTTATTGCATGGTATTAAGGTGATGTGGACTGAATGTTTGACCGCGAACTTCAAAAGTGATTATGTTTTGTAAAGGGGATCAAATGTCTTCATTCGATTGATGATTAGGGAAAACATTGGTTTTCATTTTGCTAAGGGTGGAAACCCTAGCTTCAGCTGCCACCATGAGAATGCTCTCTTCTCCTCTTTGAATATGCTCTCTGCTCATTATGAGAACTTGGCCTCCATATGCTTTTTTCTTGTTCTCTGAGCTTGGAATGTTGTGGTTGGTGTCTTGGTCTGTCATTACCCATTGGGTGAGGGCTCGAGCTGAAAAGAGATTCGTTGTTGTCTCCTTCATCTGGGTTGGTAAATACTTTATGACAGATTATCATGCACTCTCTCTCAGATTTACTCATCGATTCAGGTACTCTTTCCTTTGTTTGAAGAAATTTTATAAATGGGCAAGTTACTGGTTCTTCTACTCGTTTCAAAAAAGGAATAAATGGATTTCTTGATTATCCTTGTTAGTATAGCATGATTTGATTTTGGTTACACTTTTTCACTTTGTGGGTATTCTAAAAGAATTGTTATTTTGAGTATCAGGATCATGATGGTATGGGTTCAGTTACACATCTTTCACAAGCCTTTGCAGTAATTTTTATTTTAGTTTCATCAAAATGAGAAACTGTAAATGAAGGGAAAAGCTGCTTTGGAAATTTCTGTATTATTTCCACATGTCACTATTTATGTGAGTTTTTTGAAAACAAATCTGTAAGGGTATTGGGTTTGGTAAATGCACTTTGAAAAAGGTAGATAAGAATTATTTGGTGCATACATTATGATTATTATATTCCTAGAACATATAATTTTACTTGTGCAGATTTGTTTTGTGGTCAGGGTTCAGAGTTCAAACCTACTAATAACACTTTGTCCTTCCTGAAGAAAACCCTTGTGTGAAGTTTCAAAAATGATGGTCTCCACCTATCACAACTCTTGGGGGTTTTAGAGTCATTTTCTTAATATACACATTCTTGCTCATTCTGTTAGAAGAAATATTTTCATGTGGTTACTTCTTTGAATCTCAAATGATACTTGGCATATAGTTGGACATAAAGTTTATATTTTATTTTTACCTCTGTTGAAGTCAAAATTCAGAAGAGATACAATGTTGTATCATGATATAGAAAGAGTGTGATAAAACTCAATCAAGTATTCTGTCTATTGAGAAAAGAAAAAAGTGATAACTGTTGAAAATGAAAATCTGAAAAGAGAATGCAAATATATATACAGTGTTTCATCACTGTGAGATGTGAGGTAATTGTACCAAAAAGAAAAAGTTGAAAAAGTTGAAAAAGCTCTGTAATACAAATAGATAATATGATGCAGAGAATTTTTTTTACTTAGTTTATTTAATATTTTAAGGATCCATTTTTGAATCTTTAGGGTATTAGATAGATTAAGGGTGTGGGTTTCCATGAGCTTATCTGAAAAAAAAAGATATCCTCTGTGTTATTGTAATTCTGTAAACTGAAAAGGGATTGGTGCTCCTTGAAATTGGTGTTTCAAAATAAGGGGTTGGTGCTCCTTGAGATTGGTGTCTCTAAATGAGGAGTTGGTGCTCATAAATTAGCCTATAAGGTATTGTAAGCAGTGGTTTTTGAAATTAAGCCAGTAAGGCAGTTTAGGAGTGGTTTTTCTACCCCAGGAGGGTTTTCCACTCGACAAATTCTTTTTCTTATGGTCTCAATTTCTTTGATGTGATAATGCTTCATGACTGTGATGTTTTTGTGAGTAGTTGTTCTTATCAGTCTGAGCTTGGTTGAATGTTAGTCCCTTCATCATTGCAAATGTTCATATCAAATTTTTTTGCATAAGTGTTCCATCATTGTTAAAGATTCAAATTCAAAAGAAATCTTAAATGTATTCATTTGTTTCAGAGCTCAAGAATTGTTTTGTTGAACTAAAGCCCTTTGTTGTTTCATGCTTATCATATGTCATTCCATTGCACAATTGGTTCTGTCTCTCATAAGTCTACATTGAAATCTGGTAATCCTAAAGTGTTTAAACAATGTCAGTCATCTCTTTTGCAATTGCAAGATAACTCTCACAAGGATTATTGGGAAAAGTTGTTCAAATGAATAATGCTAATGTTGTCATAAATGCTCTCAATGCAATCAGTTAGCCCTGTTGTCAATAGAAAGGATATCAGGTTTAAAAATATTGATTAAAGTTTAAAAAGATTTAGACACTGATTCATCCCCCCCCTCTCAGTGTCTGTCCATTCTCCCACAGTCTGTACAATATGAATTCATACCATGATGTACTAATCACTGTCAAATTTGTAGTCTATGCTACTTAGCAAAATATTTTTTTGGTGTTGGTGACATATTCTCTATGAACTTGTATCAACATCATACAACTGTGTATAACTATGCCGTCCTTCTATCACAATACAATTCAACAATTTTATTAATTATTTTTAAATTTTTAAATCAATTTTTAAGTGATTGGATGTACTTTGGCACATTGGTCAATCTTTCTTGTAGTGGGGGCTTAAGCATGTGGTGCTAGTAGGTGGTGTGCTAGAGGTCGCCACTGCCTCGTTGCCCGCTTGTTGTCCATAAGGTGATAGTTTATTTTTTTCTCTGTGAGGTCAATGATCATATGGAGGACTACATTTTTAGTGCCTAGGTGCCTAAATTTTTCCCCCTCATGCCCTAATAAGGCGATTTTTTTTAAATTTTCATAACTTTTTGCGAGAGTGACAAAATTTTGCAAATGAGATATCGACATAAAGGTAGTTGCGAACACTTCATAATGGTGCAATAATTTTTCTATATTTTTATGCAATTGAATTTTATTTTTGATTGAAGTCAAATTTTCCTTTTTGGACCTCAAAGATCATAACCTTTTTCTCGTTAATCCAGTTTTCACGATTTTTGTGATGAAAAAGAATTGAGGAGATCTACAATTCTACCCATAATTTTTTTCTAGATTCAACCCCTAGTATCATTTATTTAAATTTATGCATATTTTAATTTTGGTTGATAAATTGGACATATTGACATTTGGAGATGTTTTGTCCTTTTGGAAAGGCTTCACTTTCAATCTAGATCAAATTGGGAAATTGGAATTTCAATTTGAGGATCTTATTTTGAGAATATTATATTTTTCCATATTTGATCCATCTTGACTTTGTAAACTCTAGAAAGAATTTTGGCATGTAATCACACAACATATAAAGTACCAAATCATATTCTTGGGGGATTTTATGATTAAATAATTATGGGGTTAATCTTGTGCTTTTTTGGAATGAGTCTCTTGATTAGTTTGTTGTGTGACTAAAGTTGTGGAGTTTATTATGGCTATCACAAAAAATCCATTTGTAATTGAATTGAAAACATGGAACTATAAGGATTGATGAGATGGTATGCTAAAATATTTTACATGGCTAAATCTTTTTCCATATCTCTATGAACTTGTTCCTAATCCTGATATTGAATCATTTGAGAAAAGCATAACATGGTATCAAAAGACAAGTCATGTATCAAGTTTTGTTGGTTCATATGTGGATTCTCACACATTGTGTATAAAATTATGGATTGATTCCCCTTGTACTCATTAAACCATGATTTTGGAAAAGTAAGGTGACTTGAATGAATCTCTATTCCTAGAGGATCCGATTGTAAATTGTCTAAAACCACTTGATTTTTTTCTTCCATACGATTTTCAAACAACTATGAAGCTTAGTGAATGGGAAGAAATTGAATGTTCATATGGAATAGAGACATATCTTAATACTTGTCCTTCAGAGACTTCATGTAATCCAATATTAGCTAATTCATTTGATGTTCACACTCAATAATCTTGTGTGGACACAACATCATTTGGGCATGAACAATGTAGTCCAATGACATGCAATGAGACTCATATCCTCCATATACTATTTATTTTGATGATACTTGTGTTTCTACATCTATGGATTCTTATGATTCAGTACAACAGGATATACATTATCTTCCAGATATGGCTACTTGGGATGAATACTTGACAAACATTGCAGGTTTGTTTGCAAAGTATCATATTTCAAATTTGGGAGATACAATTGATTGCATACATATTCTCTTTGATGGAGATGATTATTCTTTAATTGTTGTGAAGGAAAATTATGACCCTCTTGTTCATTTTCCACATGATTATTCATAACAATTTGACATGAGTGTGGACATTATTGAACAATATTTGGAGGATGCATCTTTGTCTTCAAAGGAGATACTTGAGTCTTTGGATATTGTTCTTCATTCATCTCTACTAGAATCTAGATTGTAATATTCATTAGTGTGGCCTAGAACACCTAACTTGGTAGTGGCATATTTCAACATCAACATGGAGACACTTGAGTAGTTTTAAGAGGCTTCATACATCTTGATTTTTCTTCCCTCCAATTCCTATCTGGAATGGGAAGCATTCTTGCACCTATATTTGGTTTTATTTCTTCCCAAAGGGAGGACTATTGTTTCTAGATATTGAATCACATTCCTTCAAGAATTCACCATTTTTGTAGGATATTACACATTATGGGGAGCTACATAATCTCCCTCTTTCTCTGTCATAGGGGGTAATTGATTGTATATTGGAGATAGAAGTTTTTCTTGGTGGTCATGTTGAGTCCTCCTCCCTTCTTTTACTTCATCATATTTTCTCTCTTTTGGAGAGGAGTTTTGTCCCACTAAGATTTCTCATTTTCTCCATTTGTGAGAGATTGCATTTGTACATGGGTAGCTAACATGACCTAGTAGCTAGAATTGATCTTTACATCATTGGCATATTTTTACTTCTCCCTAAGTTATACGTAAGGGGGTGTTAGTGCGAGTAGGGGTTTTTCTTATTTGGTTTTCCCTTTGCAGTGTGAACAAGACACATTATCTAACTAGTTCCTAGTTAGGCCCTATTCACACATGTTCACATGTTAACTTTACTTAAGGTCCTAGGAATATTTTTAGAAGTATTATATGTTATTAGATCTTATCTTATCTTATACCATTTACTTCTTGTGTCTTAGATCATTTAATGTTGGTTATCTCATGTCGTAGGATTAAGGCATTTGTCATAATATTGTCTAATCCTATCTCTCACCTTGCCTATATAAGTAAGGTCTCATATATATATATTTTATTGCATTATATTGTGGGCATTGCATTAATCACATTTTATCGAGTATCATTTTGCATCCATTATTACAAATTTATGCAAACTTGGGACATCCTGATTTTTTTCCTGAAATCACATATTTTTTAGAAAAATAAATGATTTATAAGCCTTGAGGGGTTCCCTATAAAGGGTTTTAATTGAAGAGGGTTAGATAATACCCCCTTAGATCAAACCCCCTTGGATAGAATCCCTCTAGTCTTAAAGAATACCCACAATGGAGTCTCCTTCACACCTATCAAAATACTCACAAAAACTAATTTTCCTTTATATTTTGAGGGATCAAATAAAGTCATTTAGAAATTATGTTTTGTAAGTTTGTAGCCCTTATAACAAGATTTCCAAAAAGTATAATTTTGAATATTTTTAATTTTATTATTATATTTATATTTTATTTCTTGTGAATGTAGGATTTTCACCAAACATCAAAACATTTGTTTCACAAACATGAAAAATAGAAAATAATTTTCTAATAGTATGTGTACACTATGTATTGATGTCCTTGTTGGGTGATCCCACAATAGTGGTTTACAATTTTTGGCCAAACTGGACATTGAAATTATTTTTTTAACTAAATCTTCACATTCGGGCACCTATAGCGGCTAAACCGTGAGGAATTTGAAGATGATGCAAACTAGAGTCTCATCACATTTTGTCTGTAGATTCTAAAAATATTTTTTTTCAAAATTTTTGGAATCAGATTGCACTTCTTTTTCCATCTCCCACGAAAACTATTTTTTTTCAGAAAACAACATTTTCAAAAAGTGACGCACACCGTATAGCACATAAATTTTTTTCCATGAAGGATTAAATTCTAATTCTTTCAAATTTAGATTTGTAACTCCGATATCTAGTGCTTCCTCTTGGTTAGATAGTTTTTTATTGAATATTTTTTCTTTAATCAAGTTCCGAAGTCAAACCAATTACAATTTAGACATAGCGTGACAGTATAACGTACAACTTTTTTCGTATATATCGAAATTCAAATTTTTTTTTGGATCAAGGACTTCAATATCTGGTACACTCATATTTTTCATTTTTTTTTTTTGATAATTTGCTATTTTTCCACATGTGCAGAACATAGACCTTCATTTTCGGTGAAAAACCTATGTTTAATAAAACTAAAAAATCAAATACATAATAAAACCAAAACATATTAAAATTATATTCGTTGGATAGCTTGTTCCGAGGACTACCTGATTCTAGTTGGGTTTGTGAAGTCTCCGCCATTTTCATCTTCAACCCGAGCTCCAAAGTGCAAAAATTTAGATGTTTTTTGTATCTGAGGGGGAGAATGAGGGATAAGGGGGATTCGAGCGAACCACCTTTTAATTTTCATTTCCCTTGGGTTTTTGGGTGAGAAATGGGGGGCAAGCATTTAAATGGGTTTGCTCGAACCTTGGTTTGGGCGAACCCCTTATGGGTTCGCTCAAATTTGCAGGTTCGTTTGAACCCCTAAAACCAATTTTTTTGCCTTAGGCTCGTTTTTTGTGAGTTTTCCTTCCTCCATCAAATTGTAAAGCACTATTGTGGCTTCGACCTGTTACAAGAAAAAAATTAAAAAAATCAATGCATACAAACAAGTTGTGTGTTATGACATACACCTATGTCCAAATTATAATTACTTTGACTTTGGAAATTAATTAGAGAAAAATGCAACAAAAAATTATGAAAAAGTATCCATGCACTAGATATTGATGTTACAAATATATATTTAAAAAATTATAATTTCATCCTTTCAATAAAAAAGCTATGTGTTACGATAGGAACATCACTTTTTAAAGATGTTGTTTGATATAAATTTTTTTATTAAAAGTTATGTAAAAAATTCATAATTTATTTTTAATTTAAAAAATATATATTTAGAATCTACACACAAATCCTCACAAGCCACTAGTTTACATCATCTTCAAATTATTAATGGTTTAGTTGGTATAGGTTTCATAAAGTCAAACTTTGGTGAAAAATTCTGATTTTAATGTCCTACTTTGGCCAGAAAGTGGGACACAATATTGTGGGTCGACCCTATCTTATGTCATTTCTTCTTGTGTCTTAGGTAATTTAATGTTGGTTGTCTCATGTCGTAGGATTAAGAAACTTGTCATGATCTTATCTAATCCTATCCCTCACCTTGCCTATAATATAAGTAAGGTCTCATATGTACATTTTGTATTGCATTATATTGTGGGCATTGCATTGATCATATTTGATCTAGTATCATTTTGCATCCATTATTGCAAATTTATGCTCTTTCTTTTCTCTCTTGTGGAAGGATATTCTGGTTTCATAGGTGACCCCAGGATCAAGGAAAGTGGAGAGAGTAAGATCTTAAGATATATAATGCATATTCTTTGATCTCTCGCCCTTGGTAATCTTGAATTACACACTCCCATGTTTCCCTCCACTTCTTGAGATCTAAACTCCTCATCTTGAATTAACCAACCAAAAATGATAGTTAAGCCATGGCCAACCAAAATGTGCTTTTCCCTTTCTTGAAAAGGATGATTTTGTAGCAATTTTACATCAATCTTCCCACAATATCTTAGGGTTTTCCAATCTCTAACATATTTTATTACTACAATTGACTGAATGCAAATGATGGGAGTCCCTAAACATGCATAGGAATTCCATCAACAAAGGAACTTGGATGTCAAATTCTAGCTCAAATATAATTATAAATTAAAGGTTTAAGGTTGCACTACTTAAATTTCATTGAACGAGTAGGATGGGATCCAACAATGAGCACATCAGGGATTTTTTTAGTGGAAAATCTTTGCCAATTGGCAAATATTAGATATCGTCCAAGTCGAAATTGGTGAATTAATCACACCCATTAGGGTGGCCAAATCACCCAGATTTTATGAATTATTGGTCTACTGCATGTCCATTCGCCATCAATTTATTTTATGAGAAATATTTAAGTAATAAAATCACCATAACAAACTACACGTTTCAAATGGACCGATCAGTATTTTCGCCTAGAATCTTGGAAGCATGTAATAAATAACCTACATATTTGCCAATACTATTAAAACAACATTGTGTATCAAGACCCATTTAGCCAATTAAAATTTACAAATAATGTTGGCATATGGCTTGTAAGTGTTGTCATTGATGGCAACCTAAGTCATGCATCCAGTCTATAGTATAGTTTTGGTTTACACCGGCAAAACAAAGTGAAGAACAAGGCATCTGATTAAAGGCATAAATGTTGATTTGAATACCTCACCGGACTATTATTTTGGGTTATGGATCTCTGAGGAAGGTTTTTTGATGTTTTTATTGCCTTATTCAAGAAGTATACTGATGCACATTCACTGGTATGTGATCTAGGAGATCTTGTGCACTAATCTGTTGGTTATCTGTGCTAGAAGGCCGACTTGGCGAATTTAGTAATTATGGATGTATAAGGAGTAATTAATTAAATGTTTTCGTGCTCGATTATGTTTGTTTGGAGTAATTAATTAAATTTTTTCGTCCTCTCTATGTCTTAACCGAATTTGGAGGATACACATAAAGAATTAGTGGTAGATCTGGCCGACAGTTGTAAAGAACTTAATGTTTTATCAAGCCGACATATGAATGTTCAAATCCTTGAGAGTGGATATATATATGAGATTGATTTTATCATTTTGACATGGAGATAGATAAGTGAGTGAACATAGCAAATGTGTGGTGTGAAATCCAACAGAGTAATAGTGTGAATTTTTCTATGTGTGATGCAAAGAGCAGAAAAGAATAGAGCAAAGCATAGAAGAGTAGAGCGAAGTACTGAGTTAGAAAAGGATCCAGAATCTAATCTATGAGCTTCACCGAAACTGTAACCTGGCATGAATAGATGCTACTATCTCAGTTCATCCTTCAGATGGTTTTAATCTGAACTTTTATAAGGCATCGAACCTTCTCTTTTGAGCAGTGAGCTCTAGGCAGTGTGCCTGAATGCAAGTGCATTCTGTTTTGTAAAAAAATTATTTGAGTACTCAAATTGTGGATTAACCTCCACCGTGGTTTTTCCCCTATCATGGTTTCCACACAAAAATCCTTGTGTTATGGTGTTATGAATGTTTCCTTTGAAGTCTTGCATCTTTCTTTCAATGTAATGTCATAATGGTTTAAGTTTATGATTAATAAAGCTAAGTTTTGTTGAACACTGATTCACCCCCCCCTCTTAGTGTTCCCTTGAGTCCAACAATTGGTATCAGAGCATCTGGTTCCTTGGAAGAAGTTTAGTAGCTTGAGGTGGATCTTGGAATGTGATGGAATCTGGTAGTCTTCAGCAAAAACTTTTGGTGGCACTTGATGGCCTTGACTAGTCTAAAGAAGAAGTCCAGGAATTGAAAGAAAATCTTAGGGATGCTAAGAAATTCATTTAATCATTGAAGGATTAGATTGTTAAATCCAGGGAGAAAAAGAAGGATCTTTGTGATCAAATCAAGCAACAAGAGAGTGAAAACATGGATGATGCTCACTTGAATTAGACCTTGAAGGAAATAATTGAAGAATGTGAAAAGCTTGCCAGAGAAAATGCTACCCTAAAGCATGAGATGTAATCTATGGTGATGAAGTTGAATAAAAAGATTGAAGAAAGGAAGAAGAACAAGGAGAATCTAGCCCAGTCCTTAAAAGAGAGATCTGATGAACACAAAAGAATAAATGAAGAATTCACTCAGCTGGAAAGAGAACTGCAACGATCCAAAAACAATGAAGAAGCACTTGGTAAGCAGATTGTTATTCTTAGAAATGAACTTACCACTACAAATGAATACAAGGAGAAGTTTAAGATTAGTTCAATGAAGCTTGATGAGCTCACTCAAGGAAAAAAGAGTGGAAATGATAAGAGAGGTCTTAGATATGAAAAAGGAGAAAGTTCCAGACTTAGACAAAAGAATTTCAGACAAGGAAACCAAATAAACAAAGGTGGAAGGTATCCAGTAAGACAACCTAATGCTCAAAAATTTAATGGATATTGTTTTTCTTAGAATAAATTTGGCCATATTGCTACTCAGTGTAGAAGGAATAAGAAATCAAGAGATTCATCATTTTTTGGTCAGTGTTTCAAATGCAAAAAGTTTGGTCATAAATCAAATGAATGCAAAAATGTGTCAAACTACTCCGTCAATAGAAAGAATGTTGAATGTTACACATGTGGAAGATTTGAACATATTGCTAATTGATGCAGATGAAGAAGAAATCAATGGAATGGTTGGACTTGACAAGGAAGTACTGTGTGCTACAATTGCAATAAATATGGTCACATTGCAAGATTCTGCAAAAACAAAACTGTGGATAGAAGAGGTCCGGTATACAGAGGCAAAAATATACAAGAAGATGACAAAGGAAAATAAAAAGTGACTGTAGATGAGATAAGAGATGAGATGAAGAAGAAATGGGTAAGGAAGAATGAGTCTGATGCTGGAAATGGTTCTGTACCGAAACTTGCTTCCAATAATTCTTCCGGTAATTGATTTCAGGCCACTAGCCTAGGGGGAGTTTTTCAAGAAAATATTTCCTCCCCTGTTCGTAGATGGTATCAAAAAACGAAGAATGGTCAAGAAGGTCTATTTATGATGTGCAGAGGTTTTGGAGAACTTTCACAAGAAAATTCAAAGAATTCATAGGTCCACAAAATATTTTTTCTCTCGATGTCTAAGAAAACAAAGCACCCAAAAAACTTAGGGCAAACACATTTATTACAAGTGTGCGAGCTACAAAAGTCAAGTTGGAACCATCATTTTTCACTTTGCATCGAAGAAGAAAAGAAGGAGAGCACTCGGTAGGATAATTTCGAAGCAGTGAAATTGATTCATTGACATTTCTCAAAATCTATCAGGTATTTCAATTGTCTTCAAAATTTCCATATAATTTGGTGTGCGGTTGTTAAACCTAAGTACGAAAAGGAAAATGGAGCAAATCAAAAGGTTAATCATTTTGGACGAATACAACAGTTGAAAGCTTAGGTCCATGAGGAATATGTTATTACCCAATGAATTGAAGCAATTGAGAGAAGCCAAACATAGGAATTTGGATATTTGGAATGAGTTTCCAGACTTTGAGAATGAAAAATTCATTAAATTTATCTTGAGCAGATTGCATGATGATACTTTAACTTTGGACAAACCCTACATCATTTCAAAGGAGGTAATTGAGAATTTGACTGGATTATGCAAAGTTGGAGATATACCGAGGAAGAAATCCATCTAAAACAAAGAAGTTGAAACCCTAACCAGAATAATCAGAGATCAAAGGGCACTAATAATTGTGACAATCGAGAATCCTGTTACAAAGTACATTATGCACAAAATTTCATATAAAGTATTTTTCATAGACTGAGAAGGAGCGACCTCGGCTGGCGTAGTCTACATTTCTCACAAGATGATAATTGAAAGTCAAGACTTTGACCTGTGTGGATTGATAAAGGATGAGCTAATGGAGAATGTGCAACTAACAAAAGAGACAGGCTACCCTTTTAGGTTCGATACTCTGATTATATGTTTAGTAATGTATTTCTTGAATTGTTTGCCAAAAATCGACAATGTGGTGTGGAAAATGAATGAACTGGTATGCAAAGAATTATACTCATATTCTAGGAGCTTGGCTATTTGGGATCAAGAATTTGAAAATTTCTTTAAGAATGTGCTTGGAAAGTGTGGCTTAGTCAATATTTCCCTTCCAGTAAGAACAATTGAAGTTGGTTCCTCTTTTGGTGGCACGGAGAAAAAACAGAAAAGAGAAAAATAAATTGTTGAATACAACCCTCCAGAATGCAAAGTTCCCAGAATTTAGGGAAAAGGAAAAGAAAAGGAAATTGTGGATATTCCAGATGAAGAATCTGATGAAGAAACTGAGGATCCAAAAAGAAATGAATCAGAACTAGAAAAAGCCAGTGAGGAAGAAGATGACCCGACAAAGGAGAAACTACAACAACTTATTCAGGAAGAAGGTGGAATGTAGAAAATCGCTAAGTTATGGTTTGTTAAACCATCATATGATCAAGATATGATTTTGAGTTTACTAAATTCTCATGTTGAGCACTGCAAGATCAAATTAGAAATTTTGTAGAACATTCTACCCAAAGAAATGATTGAATGCAGTAAAGAAATAATGAACTCTGAGGATAAAGACAAAGATGAAGGTGAAGTTATCTCTCATTTGAAGGAGCAATTTAGACTATCACTTACCAAACTAAAGAAGAAAATGAATGAGTTGAGGCAATGCATCAATACAACTAATAACATCTACAACTATTGCATCCATTGGCCTCATGTTGTTGGTAAATACAAAGAGAAATTGGAACATATTGAAACAGAGTTGAATGGCATTGGAAAAAGCTTTGACATGTTTCAGGATCAGGATGGCACCATCAGGAAAAGAATTTGGGAGCTACAGTCTGAACACACCAAAGTTCAACTCAGTAAGAACACACTTGTTGATAATTTTTGGAAGGTGAAGGATCTAACCGAATGCAGATTGGAGCTAACCGAATGCAGATTGGAGCAGATGGTGGAGATACTAAGGAAAGGTGAGAAACTGGAAGAAGCAATTACAACTCCAGAATCTTTAACTAAAATTATCAACAAAACATCCAAGAACAACAGTTTGATCATTATCCTTGGGATCACAATAGATGCTTGGAAGAAGTTCCTTCCATAAATGAAGAAAAATCATAAGCTAAATTTCTAAAGTAGCAGTCAATTATTTTCAATTTTTTGAAGTTTTGGTCAAAAAGGGAAAATTGTCAGCATATATATTCTGAAGTTTTGGAGATTTTGAACACATGTTTTTTCTTTTTGGCATATGGTTTCTATGATTTTTCATTGATGTCAAAGGGAGAGAGAGTGCAGTGAAAAATGTCTCATCAATCTTAGGGGGAGCTATGTTTTGAAATCTTTTTGAAGCATAGGGAGAGAGCAATTTGGCAACGTACTTATAATGACTTTGACACTTAGTCATTTTTCACTAAGTGTTTCCATCAATTCCAAAGGGGGAGATTGTTGGCATATGGATTTTAAGTGTTGTCATTGATGGTAACCTAAGTCATGCATCCAGTCTACAGTATAGTTTTGGTTTACACCGGTAGAACAAAGTGAAGAACAGGGCATCCAGTTAAAGGCATAAATGTTGATCTGAATACCTCACCAAACTATTATTTTAGGTTATGGATCTTTGAGGAAGGTTTTTTGATGTTTGTATTGCCTTATTCGAGAAGTATACTGATGTGCATTCACTGGTATGCGATCTAGGAGATCCTGTGCACTAATCTTTTGGTTATTTGTGCTAGAAGGCTGACTTGGTGAATTTAGTAATTGCAGATGTATAAGGAGTAGTTAATTGAATGTTTTCATGCTTTATTATGTTTGTTTGGGTCCTCTCTATGTCTTAACCAACTTTGGAGGATACACATAAAGAATTAGTGGTGGATATGGTCGACAATTGTAAAGAACTTAATGTTTTATCAAGCTGACATATGAATGTTCAAATCCTTGATAGCAGATATATATATGCGATCGGTTTTATCATTTTGACATGGAGATAGATAAGTGAGTGAACATAGCGAATGTGTGGTGCAAAATCCAACAGAATAATAGTGTGAATTTGTCTATGTGTGATGCGAAGAGCAGAAAAGAACAGAGCAGAGCAGAGTAGAGCGAAGTGCTGAGTCAGAAAAATGATCTAGAATCTAATCTATGAGCTTCACCGGAACTGTAACCTGGCATGAATAGATGCTACTATCTCATTTCATCCTTCAGATGGTTTTAATCTAAACTTTTATAAGGTAGTGAGCCTTCTCTTTTGAGCAATGACCTCTATGTGCCTGAATGCAAGTGCATTCTCTTTTGTAAAACTTTTATTTGAGTACTCAAATTATGGATTAACCTCCACCATGGTTTTTCCCCTAACAGGGTTTCCACGCAAAAATCCTTGTGTTATGGTGTTATGAATGTTTCCTTTGAATGCTTGCATATTTCTTTCAATGTAATGTTAGAATGGTTTAAGTTTCTGATTAATAAAGCTAAGTTTTGTTGAACACCGATTCACCCCCCCCCTCTCAGTGTTCCCTTGAGTCCAACAAATAGTTTCTTATGAGGACCCATTTCACCAATTAAAATTTATAAATAGTTGCTTATGAGGATGCATTTCACCAATAACATTAAAAAATAATTATATTTGAGGACACATTTCGCCAATTGTCATGACACCTCCATGCTAATTGTAGGGCCATAATCGCCTTGAAAATTACAACGTATGTGTTCTATCGAGGCTTGATTCACCCAAAAATTAAATGTATCATTGTATAATCACACGAGATTAACCAAATTTTTAATATACCATTTAAAAATCTCGTAGAATTCACCAAATATGGTTTGATATAAATACAATCGAAACTATCATTTATTCTTACACATTTTGTTTAGTTCTAAACTTGTGAGCTCTTGATTTGGAAGTTGGACTTGGAACCTTGAAGTTGATCATAGGAAAGTTACAAACTTACAACACAGGTCCATTCCTACTTTAACAAATAGCAAGTCAGTGAAAACCTAAAATTAAAGGTGAGTGACCATTTCTTCATAGTGTTTTAATATTTCTTTATCTCCTTTCAATTCTTTCTTCAATATTAAAGATGATATTGAGTAGGGAATGGGATCTATATTCTCTATTCTTCTTAAACAAGAAGATATTTGTTTCCAGATTTTATTCGAAGTGAGAGATCAAGATGTCGAGCAACCAGTGCAACAAGGGTAAGGATCCTCAGGGTGGTGAAGGGACTGGGAGGCCATCAAAACGCCCAAAACATAGAGTTACCATACAATATTACTTTGGAATTGGCAATGCTTCTAATCCATCAGATGAAGATGGTGCTACATCATCAACTCTTCCACCAAATATTAATGAAGGAAGGCATTTACAATACCTCACCGCCATTAGAAGGTGGGATTTTCATTGAGTTAAATGAGTCAAATGAGGATGAAAATACCACATAATATGTTTTGAGGGATACCCTGGTTAGCCAAAATGAGATAATTGACTTCGATGAAAATTTTGGGGCCGTAGATGATGTTGGTAGCAAGAAAAGAAAAGGAAAATAAAAATGAGGCATGAGTGGGAAATGACAAGGAATTTTCAGCTTGATTAGGTGTCAAAGTACCCATTCATTGAAGCAGTGGAGAAATGAAACAAAGATGAACCTCCAACAAAATGTAAGAGTATCATTTGTAGTTGGAAATGTAAAAGATACAAGAAGTTGTAGCTAAATCTTGACACTATAAAAAAGCATATCGATAAATTTTATGAAAAAAAAATCATAGATGAAAAGGAACAATCAGTAGTACAATGGAAATCAAAGGAAGAATGTCTTCATGCTAAGTATGTCGTGGAATATGAAGAGCATAAGCAAAGAATGCCATAGCTCATTGCATGTGGAGGTACAATTGAGCCTCAATTTGGAAAAGTAATGGAAGGAGCACAACTGGAAAAAACTATTTAGATGAGTGTTATTTTTCATATTTTATCCAGAGGGAGTCCTATGACATACTACCCATAATATTTTAATTTATTATCTTTTTTGGGTGTTCCTCAAATTCCTAGCGCACATTGGCTAGTAAACATTGGATGGGAATGGGAAAACTATCTTGTTGCAGTGGAAAAGAAAGATTTAAAGGAGAAAGTAAAATATTCAAACTTCATTGCATTATCTTTAGATGAAGTTATTATGGTAGATAATAATTTTTGGGTTTGTATGCATGTGTATAAGTTGTAAAAATAACATGTTTGCCACACTCATCTTCTCTATGTTCATAAAATGAAGGACAATTCAACATCAAAAAATCTATTTGAACTAGTCAAAAAATATTTGAATTAAATTGGAGGAATGGATGACTTGATAATTGCCAAAAAGTTGGTGTGTAGGAGTTGAAGGAGTTGTAGTAATGCAAGGTCAAAGGACCAGAGTTTGCACAAAATTACAAACTACTTGTGGATCATACATGATTGGCATTCACTACATGTCCCACAAAATGAATTTAGCATTTAGAATTGTAAGCAACTATCATATAGTATCAAACGTTGAAAATCTATTCTGCGAGATCTACGCATACTTTTGCCGAAGTCCCAAATGTTTCGTGGAATTTCAACATTTTGTTGAGGGAATAACATCAAGAAACAAGCTTTTCAAGGATGTTGATACCAGATGGATCTCCTTGCATGAGCTAACACAACTAGTTCTTTCAGAATATTGATCCTTGATTGGAGTAATGTACGAGCATCACAACATAGTAGATGAAGCTCCTGACCTCTTACATAGGTTAAGTGATATAGAGACACTCTTGACTTTAGCTAGTCTTCTCCCATACTGGATGAAATTAAAAATATTGTGAAGAAAGCCCAAGATAGAACTATGTATATTAACGAATATTCCAAACTACGTAGAATGACATGCATGGCCCTCAATCATCTATATCTAGATCTAACTTCTAAAAGCCCAAATTTTTTAAGCTAGCATAAAATTACAGATTTGAACCATCCTGATAATTATTTATAGTTTAATGCAAGTGGGCACTTATGTGTCTGTGTATGTGGATTTGACATACCAATGTAACATTGTACAACAATCAAGCGCTCTGTCAGAGAAGTACCTGTTACAAAGGAAGCTTTTAATGACATTGTTAAATCTATTAGTGATAATTTGAAGGAAATTGTAAAATCTCTTTTCTCAAAGATTTATAATAGATTCCCTCGAGATGAAATACTTGAATCCATAGCTATTGTGTATCCTCAATTTTGGATTCAAGGAAATCGAGATAGCCCAAGCTATTTTCATGATAATGTAAATATCTTGGTTGAACACTTTTCAAAAAGTGTAAAATACAATGAATAGACCATAGAAGGAATTATAAATGGAGATAAGCTTAGACAACAATGTAAGCATTTTGCCAGAAGTATGATGGACCAGTTTGATTCCATGGAGAATCCCTTTGAACTGAGAACAATAACAAAGGCTTGGACAACCTTAGGTTAGAGTGAAATATTGAGTAGTTCGATATTATAATATTTCAAAATTGTTGATTTATGTCAAACAATGATATTGGGGTTGGTGGAGGATGAGAGAGTTTTCAATTCATTGGCACTTTTGAAATCAAATATAAGAAAAAAATGAGACAAGAATTTGGAAAATTGAGTGAGGGTGAAAGGAATTGTGTATAATGTCAAAAAAATTCCTTTTGAAAGGGCACTCACAATCTGGAGGTCCATATGCGAAAGAAGAGGGTTGTGCAACAGTTCAAACACTAGTAGTGGTGGCATTGGTAGTGGGACAAATGATAGTGACACAATGAATGTTGAATTTGAGATGCAAGGTGAAAAAATTGAAGACCATACTCAAAATCAAAATGACTCTTTTACTTTATCTCAAGTTGAACGTCAGTTTGAGGACCCTGACTTGATTTGGGAAATGGAAGTGAATTAGCAATTTTTTAGGTATTTATACTGCACTTAATGAATCATATTCCAAACTATAGTTGATGATATTTTATATGGTATTCCATGAAATTGTGAATCATTGCACTTTATGATATTTTATTGTATATTGCACTTCATGGATCATATTCCAAACTGTAGTTGATGATATTTTATATTGTATTCCATGATATTGAATTTGATATGTGATTTTGCATCATTTTTCAAAGTTTATGAATTATTTTGATCAGTGACTTATCTGCAACTAACTCAAGAAATGAAATATACTCCTAGAACAGACCAACTCATAGTCATGGCTTCTTATAACCTCTCCGCCTTACAATGAGAAACTAAGCAAAGAAAAACACTTATCACTTATAAATTCCTACTACATTTCCATTCACACAATCTTTGATAAATAATTGAAAGGAATATTAATCCATTCCTTGAACATAAGCTAACAATTCAACATCCATAACATAAACACATGATGTGATATGACAACTTATAAATAACCCTTGATTATTTTGAGTCAAAAGATAGTGAATACAATACTGGAGAGCAAGATAGGTCAATATTCAAAATTAAAGAAATACACTTAAGTATTTGAGTCATCTTTTGTTATTATAGAGCAAAATTATAGCATTTCATATATGTGCTATCAAATAGCTTAAATTGTGCAAAAAGAGCTTTCAAAGAATTAGATGAAAGATCAAAAAATTAGAATGCTTTGAAATTTGGAATGATGCTCGAGATTCCATTTTATAACATAAGGGAAGCAATAAACAAAGAAGTGAAGAACCTCATCCCAAAATTTTCTGACAACCAAATTCTCAGACATGAGGCATATGAATAAAGCATGGATCCACTCACAGGCCGAGTAAAAAAATATACTTTTCATCCCATGCCTTAATCATATCCTCAGAAGGCAAGTCATGAGCTAAGAGATTTTTCAAATTCTCTAAATTTTGATGATACTTGGCATCAAGTAAAGCACTAGTCTCTCTATAAAAACTTTCCTTTTTTTTTTTGCATTGACCATCTTGGTTAAATAGGAATCAAGCTGATTTAAATCAAGATTGTCGTATTTGCAAATAAGAGAGAGGAGTGTAGGTATTAGAGTATTGAAACTACCCTTCCATTTCTCTAGGGTCTTCAACTCCCCATTATCTTCTAACAGGAGGGGTACAACCCTTTTTTTTAACATTTATGAGAGAGTTCATTCGTTCTCGTGCAACTTCAATTATACCTTCCAAATACCCTTTATGATTTCATGCCATCTTGACAATCTCAAAGGTAAGATAGATACCAGCTGGAGCATCAGATGTGTGTTTAGATCCCTTATACATACCCTCCAAAGATGAAAATCTAGGAGTCCATTGTTCAAATATACATTTGAGCCACTCTTGATCCCCACTTACTCTGGTAATGGCATTTCTCAAATTCAGATATGGCAGACGAGTATTTTCCATCCTTCTTAAGATTTTAGATAGTTTGTGCTCCAAGATGCATGTTGCAATGCACATATTATCCTTTTTCCGATTCTGATGAGCATTCTTCAAATGCTCTTCAACCATTTGAATCTTTTCTTTAAGCTCTGCGTTTTCAATCATCACACGAGTACGGGGGACTGCAGAAGAGGAGCCTGCTTCTTTCACACTTTTAAGAAGGGATTGTTTTTAGCCACTTATATCTATTGCTGGTTGTAAGATTCCATGAGATCATTATGTTCGTTGGTCACTGTATTAAGTCTATATTGCAACCTTCGAACACTAGCTTCATTAAACTTGGCAACATCTACCACTAATGCAATAGCTTTAGGGGCAAAGGTGTCAGAAACCCTCTTTACAATCAAGCTCTCTTTGATACCCTTACCCTTTGATGCTTCAGTGATCAGAGGTTTGTTTGTAGTTGGGGAAAGGGCCTAGATTTCAAGGGATTCCTTCCTAATGTTTGTCGAACCCTAATCCTGACAAGGCCATCTCTGCTTCCTCTTCTATGGAGAAAACTTCTCATTCTTGTTTCCTAATAGTATCAAATACAATTGCAGAAGCAATGTACCATTCAAGGAGCAGTAGCAATCCACTATCTTCCACCATTATTCTCCCTTCATCAAGTGTAATGTTTTTGCACTCAAAATTAATTTCTTCCCTTACCTTTGCAGCTACTTCATCATACTTTTTCTCTAGGCACATCTACTTGTGCCAACTGAAGTATTTTAAGGTACTCCTCCCTCTTTGATCTAAAAAAACTATTTAAACTCTTGGGATTTTATAAAATCTTCATCAAACATAAATTGTGTAGATACCAATTCCCTCACATCTTTGAGGTTATCTCTCCCCATAGCCACATCCAACCTGAACCTTTGTTGAAGAAGGCCAACAATATTTGGTCTTGGGGAGGATGACATATATCATTGAATTTCATCCATGGTGATATGAACATCTTCACTCTCATCTGGATTGATGGGATTGTCAACCAACAATGGCAGTTGCTCAACTTTCATCCTCTTATGCGGTTTCTCTCTTGTGGGAGAATTAGAATCCACACTGATTGTTTGATGGTCAGGGGAAGGAGAGGGAGTGACATGTGGTGGATCTGATTGCACATTTGATCTAATAATAGGCCCTTGGGGTCTTTTGATAGAAAGGTCAAGTCTAGGCCGCTTTGTTGGTTTCTCTTCTAGGATAGGGGCCTTATCTACAAATTTGTCAAAATTCTTCAACATCACCTCAATCCTAGTAATTAGGTCAACAATATCAGAAAATTCTCCACGATAATCCTTATCATTCTTTATCCTTGTGACCTTTACCTTGTTTAATGGAAACCATTTGTCCTTTCTTTTTTTTACCTTAGATTCATCCTTACAATTTCTTATGACATCTTCATTTAAATCAACTTGATGGTGAAAATCAAACCTTTTGAGCCTTTTCCTGACCTCATGTATGAAACCTTCAGGGCAAAAATACTTGACATTTAACTGAGATAACCTATATTCCCCAAGCATTTATTCTAGCTTATCTAAGCCCTCCCTGGTAAAAGTGAAATCTGAAAAGGTAGTAACATAAGGGAAAAAATACCCTTTCTTTTGTTTTCCTAAATGAAAGTGATCAGTCTCATTCAATTGCCACATAATTTACATGAATTCCAACCTAGGTGACACATATCTAGGTAGCACATGGGGGCCTTCAGGGCACCCATATATTCTAATAACAACTGAGTTGTCATCGAGGTAAAAATCTCCTCAGTAATGTTGCACTCCTAATTTTGGCCTCCTCTTTTTGGGCCTAAGGAAATCCAAAATTTCCTTGTGCAAACTGACTCTAGGTAGACTCTTACCCAACCTTGCCATGACTTGTCTTACAAATAAATTTTAAAACAAAATATACAGTAGAAATTATTACAATGTTTGTCCAAAATATGGGTCCAACATTGTACTAGGAGATCGTTGCCCACTTTATCTTTCATTCTCAGTTGTAAAAATCTATTGAAATGATCTTTCCATTTGTATACAAGCATATAGAAAAGGAGATAATGCCGCATGAAATTCACCTCCGACTCCTTACCACTTTTCCTTCTCTTAATGTCCACCAACCGATTGTGAATAGCATCAGCTAAAAAGTTGGCATAGCCAAAGTCACTATTGAAAAAAGGATGTTGTACATCAACAACCATATACATAAGAGGTGTCTCCATTTTTGAGCCCACATCTTGTCCCAACACCTGGAAGAATGCCCAAAAAATAGTCTTCAAAAGACTTGACATCAAAAGGATCATGTTTGATATCAAGGATTCTCAAAGACTTTCCATAGAAGCTTTTATGTCTAAACCTAAGGAGCCATTTCACTCTAAAGCTATTTATGTCTTGCTTGAATTTTCTTCTAAAAGATGTAAGGTCTATAACCTTATTTGTGGTCACATTGAGTCTAAAAACCTCACAAATAAACTCCCTAGTTATATCCATTACGACACTTCCATCCAATGCCCTAATTACTCTGATATTTTCATCATACCTAGAAGCAAGGCGTCTGATGAGTTCCACATTTATAAAGACATTAGGAACAACCAAATTCCCCAAATCATAGGTCCATGCATTGGAGACAGGGGAATGGTGGTTTCTTTTTCCATACCAATGTAGGAACAATTCCCACCCAATGACTGTGTCATCCTGGTACTTCAACTTAGCATCTCTACATTTTTTGGCTATGTCTACATCCCATTTACCGCATTAGGGTCGAGGTTATGTTGAGGTTGAGGCTTTTTTGAGGAAATCGACAGCTGGGCCAAAATATCATCCTCAAAGGATCTTTTAGATGTAGAGCCAGAGGGTTGGGTGTTTGACCAACTCATAATTCCAAAATGATTTAAAACTGATTTCTATAGTATTTTGCAAGAGAGTTTGTGAACCTGATTATGAGCTTCAAGAGTAACAATGGTGAATTTTTCCAAGAAGGGCGTACCTTTTTTTTAGTTCAACTCAAGTTGTCGCGAAATGGGCGCACCTCTGCGGTTTTTGCTACTATGTTGGACCAAACAAATGAACTAAAAATTTATGAAGGCAATTATGAGCCATCATTTGTCACATCTGACATTACTTATTGTTTGTGTGAGTGCAGTTCATTCATCTATCTGTTTATTTATTTTGAATGTGGGCCGTCCATCTAGAAAGCGACGTACAAATTTAAAATTTAAATGATGAGTAAAGCCTTGATTTTCTTGAAAAGGATGCAACCGACCCCTCTGTCCAATAGAATTCTCCCAGGTCCCACGTGAGAATATCATCAAACAGTGTCCTTCCATGATTCCACAACCAAGAAAAGGACATTCCGCTATGGGCCCATGGACCTGCAAATTCCTTTATCTTCCGCCACATAACAAGCATAAAACAATAAAATTACAAAAAAATTAAGGTTTTGATTTTGATTTTATATCTAATATTAAAGGGGCACTTCCTAAAAAAGGGGACATGGGACTCACGACATCGAGACCCATAAGTCATAACTTAAAGACCAATAAAAAAGTAAACGATGTCAACAACAAAACATAAGAATGCCAGGGTTTTAGGATCATAGGGTTTGAGAAATCTCTAGGTTGCAAACCTAGCAACCCTAATTTAACCAGTTGAGGATTACCAATAATTTTATGCCAGGGTTTTAAAAATTCCTAGGTTGTAGACCTAACAACCCTATTTTAACCAGTTGAGGATTACCAAGAATTTTATGTTTCAAACTGTAGTTGATATTTTAGGTTGTATTTGATATTTTATATTGTATTCCTTGAAATTGTGCATTAGATTGGATAAATTAATATATTATCAATAATTTCATATTTTAATTGTGTTAAACATGTACTCAGTGATTCATCACTCAACTCAATGCTTAATAACATATTAACAATAGTAGCATATACAACAATGCACATCAATAATCGTTTATTCATGTGTATCTAGTAGTTGAAACCAAACTTTTTCTTCAAATGATAAAATAAATAATATAGATAATTAAACATCAACACATTATTGAATTTGAGTTTTTTATTGATTTTGAAATGAAGGAATACATATAGGCAATGCAAAATCTTTCTCAAACACAACTTTGCATAGAGCTGAGTTGGAACTTGGAAACTCATATTATCAATATCAAATCATTGTATGACCTTTTCTAGCAACTTCCACTGTTAAAGTGGTGGAATTGTCATTTGTTCTAACTAATGTTGTTTGAATTGAAAATTTGTTAACAATTCATGATTGAAATTATAACCTGACTTGAACGTTTCAATCAAAATTGCATTCAAGGTTATCAGTGGTTTGATGGAATCCAAATAGTTTGCCACATATGGGTTATGAGGAAACTAGTCCAAATCAATCTTCCTTGCACCCTCCTTCTTTTTGAAATCATCCTTTCCAATGAATCTCTCATTTGTGTCAAAAGCCTCTAGTAAACAAGGTCTGTGAAGTTTCTTACCTTTTCATCCAACTTCTTCATCTTGTTTGTAGCCAGATGCACAAATTTCACTATTTCACGCATTCTAAAACACTTTTGAATGATAGATGACAACATCATTGATGCAACAAGCTGATTATTAATCCCTTTGGATTTCAATTCATTGTCATTGGATTTGTAGACTGTTTGTTGAACTTGATTTGTAGATTTCTCTAATGCCATCACATTTTTATTGTCCATTAAATATTTTTTGAGCTTCTTATAATGTAGTCTAATAGCATCAATCAATTAAAACAATTCACACAAATAATCAATCCTCCACATTATTTCCTCCCAGATCTTTTGTTTCATATGCCTCATTATTTCTCTACAAAATGAAATTAACTTATTTTGACAAGAGTTTATTTCATTTTAGTCTTCCATCAGCTCTGTGACCAATCTTTCATTTCTTTTTCTCTCTTTCTCCAATTTTTGTTCCCACAGTTCATTTCCTTTCCCAATGCTTTGTCTTAATTTTTTTGAAGTGGATTTTTCCTCATGATATTTTTTTTTCTCTCATCTAACCTTTGCTTCAGTTCATTCACTTCTCTCTGATTTTGTTTATCCTCTTTGCTTGTTGATGTAGAGGCAATTTTTTTTTTCTTTTTTCTAATTCATTGCTCTTGTTATCTACTGCTTTCCTCTTTGCTTTCTCATTTTCTAAGTCTACCTGTAACTTTTCTATTTGAGTATGCAACTCTCTCTCTCTCTCTCTCTCTCTCTCTCTCTCTCTCTCTACTTTAGCATTGTACACATTCATTTTCTTCTTTGATATTTTTGTCCTTTTTGAATCCTTGTGTGGAACAAACGAGTACACGATTTCTTTATTTGTTTCAAATGTGGGTAATGCCATGGTTGTTGCAGGCTCTGAAGTTACAACAAACACACTCTCCATCAGTTGCTTCTTTTATTTTTTATATAGTTTTGATTTCTTTTTAAACTCTTCAATGTAATCAAAACCTAGGGACATAGGAATAATGGAATGCTTGAATGGAAAAGGACTAGGAGCACTTGTGTAGTTCCTAATGCTATTGCAACCACACTAACTAGGGGAGTGCCTAGAAATAATTCCTTTGTGGTGAAAATGGTAGTGTAACTTGGACTTGTCAAAATCCTTGCCCTCTTTTGTATGCCTTGATCACTTGGTGTTTGTATGGTATCTTGTATTGTTGTCCTCTTGTGTGTAATTTGTTATTGAAGCACATGTTGACCACTAGTAGTACTACTACCCATATCATCGTGACTAGTGGCAATACCAGTTGCACTAGGCTCTCCACCAGGGGCATGCCCTAGTTGTGATTGTATTTGACCATGAGGATTAGGATTTGAAGCTCTAACAAAATGAATTGTTTCAGTTGTACTTGTATGCCCTTGGTCTACTTTATCATCTCCAAGGCCAGATTTATCAATTGGTTTTCTATGCTCTACATCTGTTACCATCCAAGGGCCTTGTCCTTAGGACCCCAAAGGACCACCTTCATAACCCATTTTTTTGGCTATGGCTGCTCCTAAAGTATATGCTTCTTTTGTGGCCTCACTTAAACTAGATTTAACATATCTTTGTTCTTTCCTATCATTATTAGATTCATCATCAGTTTCTTTATCTTCACGTTCATTGGGATGCTCTATATTCCGCAATTTGCTAAACTCATGATCTTCTTCGTTATCTCCAAAGTCTACAAGAGTTCTTCGTTCACCTAGCTCCTTCCTCAAAGACCAAAGGGCAATAATTTTTTATCGTGTCTAATTTTTATTTGTAACTTCCTTATCTAGAGAATCTGGCATGTTTACTCTATTAGATGGTTTATCACTTTTTCATGAAAGTTGTTGTACCTTTTGATTGTCTTTTGGTGCAATGCCAAAAATTTTGCTAACAATTATTCAAAAGGAATACCTTTCTCAACAACACTTTTCTCCATTGCTATTTTGACCTCATCCCAAGAATCCTTGTTTCTCAAGTTTTTAAGAAAGGGTTTACTTTGATGTTGAATTCCACTTGCAACATTCGTATTGGCCACAATAATTGATTTAATGGTGTAACATGGATCATACTGCTAGTGACAAACAACATCAAAATTTAAAAAAAATCAAAAGATCATGTACCACCTTAAATGCTTTTCTCTTGAATGTGAACCCTCCACATGAAAAAGGTAAAGAAGGAAATAAGGTCTTCTTCTCTTGATTGAAAAAGTGTAGTTCATCAGTACTTTGCATATGCCTTACATATTCCAATGCAAAAACCCTTTCTGTCACATGTATTATAATTTTGCATGGCTCTACTCCTGATCCATAAAATCTTAGCACACTATATTCTTCAATTAAGTACCAGTCAGCCAATTATATTTCTTTTCCTAGTTGAATGCAATTTCTACATGACATAGGAAATCTAGGCATTGAAGTATTTGTAATTGATTGATGCAATGGAGCCAAAAATTAGTCTACAAAATGGTTGTAGTTCCTTCGAGAATCATGCATACTTATATTAGTGGTCCAATCATATACTGGAGCCTTTTTTTTTCCTCAACATTTGTATAGGGCTGAATCTAAAGCTTGTTGGTCTAAAACATTCCACTAAATTTGAATAGAAAAGAATAGCACAAGTAGGTTTTGAACCTAAATGTCTTAGAGGAATTTGAGTGTGGTACTCCTTTAATCATTATAAATTGTTCATGCATGGATTCTACAATGTGCTCAATAAAGTTATATTTAACAGGTTGAGGTGGAACAACAAAATGGATAATATACCATTTCAAGGAGGCTTGCACCCACTTTCCAATTGCTATCCAGTCCGAGGAAAAATGCTAGCATGAATATAGTATCCTGAATGCATGGTCTAAAAATATCAAAACCGTAAGGAGGCTTATGACTACCTTTCAATTTGTTTCTAACTTATTTGGTATCCTGAACTATTTTATTTAGGAAATAATTTTTCTCCCTTTCATCCACTACTTCATAATCACTAGCAAGATTTTCTAGGTCAATGTGGGTGTTTTCCAAATTCTTCGGTTGTAAACCCCAACACTTTTCCAAGTTCTTTTGCATTAATGGATAACAATTCTTCTTTTCTATCTTTATTAACAATTTCTCTTTTGTTATCATCATAATTGTGGGCACAAACCATGATAAATTGTGGGCAAGGAAAAACCTCATGTAACATCATGTGCCCTAATCCACTTACCCACAGTGCACTGTAACTATTAATTTTCATTTGGTTTGCAGCTTTATTCTCAGATGGAAATCTAAGTTATAAGGTAAGCCTACCATAGATTTCAGGATCATAAATATCATGATATTAATCAGTGAAACCTGGGGTTTTAAGCAATCCAACATAATGTATTTTTTTATTCGATTATGCTTTGCCTTTCCCAACAAATTTATTTGGTCTGCTAGTGGTACTAGTGGTAGACATGCTTATACAATGTGAAATTATGAATTCCCTCTTAGTCCTCTTTATTTTTTCTTAAGTCTCTCAACCCTAAACCCAAACTTCAAAGTTTGACAAAATAATATTTTAAGAAACGATGAAACGTAGCCATAGGAATTCTATCTTTCACTTACCCATATTTTGATTCTTGAAAAGATTAATATGACAGACGTGGACTGGCTTTGTTGGAACCCATAATCTCCCTGGTGCACTGCAATGAGCAATTTGAAATCTCCCTGTGTGTTGACTCTCTCACTTAAAAATAAAATCACTTAGCAGTAGAAAGTTCACTTATTTTTTTTTAATATTAAAGTGAATGAAACATCAATGAGTTGCCGCTAAACTACACAGTTAGTACATTACATTTCTATAATGAAACTTTCAAATAAATTCTCAAACAAATTCTCAACCGTTGACCTTTGTAAATCTAACGGTTATAGGATGATTTCGAAGGTTTGAGTTCACAAGCCTAGCGCTCTATGCATTTCATTATTCACTTAGCAGTAGAAAGTTCACTTATTTTTTTTGAACATTAAAGTGAATGAAACATCAATGTTTTGCCGCTAAACTACATAATTAGTACATTACATTTCTATAATGAAACTTTCAAATAAATTCTCAAACAAATTCTCAACCGTTGATCTTTGTAAATCTAACAGTTATAGGATAATTTCGAAGGTTTGAGTTCACAAGCCTAGCGCTCTATGCATTTCATTCTGAAATGCAACTACAACCATCCATCAAATGTTCATTGAAAGGTTGAGTAATTTATGATATAAATAAAAATTTGTTTTAAAGTTGTTTTAAACATCTCTTTTAAAGTTTTTTTAAAATTTAGTGGCACTAGGATACATAATCCTAATGGAGTCATCGAGATGAGTCCATGTGTCCATACCGCGGTTCTACGAGTCACATATGAATCTATTTGAAATATCTTGCGGGCTCGCAGAATCCTTTTAAAAGAAATACATTGATTGACATCAAGGCCAAGGGGCCGATAACTTAACGTTGCAAAGGAATTAATAAAATGACTAATGATACTAGGAACTGGGGTAGTAGGTCAATGAAAAATTAGAAATCAATAACATTTCGACAAACCCTAGAAAGAGTGACAACTTTTAGTGTTTTTGGTCAATTTGATGGAAACTTTCTTTTTTTATTTGTATTGATTTATTTTTTAAATTTGTATGAAAATATTTCATAAATAGATAATACTTAATCTCTGAAAGGAAAAAATATGATTTTTCTAAGTTTATTAAATATTTCATTCCATTATTTTATTCCATTTAAACTACCTGTATAATTTGAATAGACACTGTAAACATAAAATAATTCTTTATTGTAAAATTGTAAATGAATACCAAAGAATAACACAACCATTTATTTTATTACCACTGAATTACAATGTTACATTATTACATATCTTTTTAAAGATGAGTAGAGCATGCAAGCTCTTGTTTTGTATAAATGACACATGCCACTTTACATCAAACACAATTGATTCCAAGTTGTTGGGCCATTGGTTGCTTTTGTTGCTAGTGACAATACAAACCATATTCTCAAACCATGGGGCTTGTCGACCATGGTTTGGATCTTGGGATCTCGAATATGGTTCTACATTTATAATATGCCCAATCTAATGCACCAAAACAAACCAACCTGAAACAATTAATTCCAAGCTGGTAGTGGTAGATATGGGATCCAAACCATATTATAAAACAAGTGACTTTGAGAATCCATAAGGCTTGCCTACCATGCGGGGGAAATGGGAATTGTGAAGATACAAAATGTGCCTATCTTGTTTCAGAGCTAGAGTCATGCAGAAGATGAGGGGTAGTAAATTTGCTACAAACTTCTGCATGCAACTTCGATGCATCTAGATAGCACACAATGATTTTGAAAGTCCACAGTTCCTCTTCGAGGACCTCTATCAAAATGGAGTATGAGAAGTCATCGACTTTGAATGCAAATAAGAATAAAATAATTATGTGGGCATACTCACTATGAAAGCACTTATCTCCATCAGAGCTCCTCATCCTAGTTCAAAACCTATCTTAGAAGTCAGGTGAACTAGATCAACTTCTTTCCAATTCCACCCATTCTAAACTTGAAGGAAATTGGTCTTTTACTCTATACCTACATAACTGGAGGCAGGATAATTTAGAGTATCCCTAATAATACCACATCATCTTCTTCCTTATTAACCTTGCAAAATGAAGGCCCTTATGACAATTCAAAAAATTGCACTCAATAGTAAACCCTTTAGCCTTCTATGAATGATTTCAATTGTGCTCACTATCACTATTTATGGGCCACTAGTACCACTACTAGTGTGATCCCTGTTTACTCATGAGCCATGTGAGGTTGGGTATAATGATAATCACACAAACCAAAAAACCAACTTAATCATGTAACTTAAGTCTTACATTTACAATGTTTATTTTGATTGACGTCTGACTACATGCAAAATATACCTCAAGCTGTCAAAATCGCCACTCAAACGATATGAAATCATTACAAATATTGTTTCAATTGATCACTGGATTAATGAAATCATCATCTACAATACGTCGTGCATTTTTCAACATCAAGCTATCTAATCAATTGCTTCATATGTACATATGGCATTAATCAACGATACCGCAACCACACTTTCCTTAAAGAAAGAAAATCTGACGGATATATGAAAATCAATAAAACAAATGAAAATTGATAAAAAGAAAGCACGTGCCACGTGCCATAATTTTTTCCATTTTCAGTTTCAAGTGCTCAAATCAAACATTTTGCTCGCTTCAGATTAAAAGAGAAACCTAATTTTGAATCTTTTAATGATTTCCCAAGTACATATGACATTAATCTACAGTATCGCAACCACATTTTCTTCAATGAAAGACTATTTGGCGGATATGCAAAAATCGATAAAAAAAATTGAGAATTAAATGAAAGGTAGAGTATTTCGAGGCATTGAGAAGAGAGAATTAAGTGGCTTGTTGTATCTTAATCATTATCACTGTCCACTAATAAGTCATAATAACTTTTACTCACTTATGATCAAAAGTATATGATCAAATCAAACATTTCACTTGCTTTAGATGTACATATGGAGTTAATTTGCATTACCACAACCATATTTTCTTCAATGAAAGATAATCTAGCAGATATGCAAAAATTGATAAAAAGATTGAGAATTAAATGGAAGGTAGAGTATTTCGAAGCATTAAAAAGAGAGAATTAAATGGCTTGTTGTAGCTTAATCATTATCAATGTCCACTTAATAAGTCACAATAAATTTTACTCACTTATGATTATAACTATATGTTGAAAATTACTTAGTTTTAAAAGATACATTTTTATATTGAACAAAGAAAAAGGGATTTACAAGAATGGAGCCATGAAAAGTATTTTAATTTAAGTAGCTAAAGACAAAGTACATACTACATAGCCAACCTTGCCAAAAATTCACTAACCGTGAAAAAAGACAAGTCACAAAATACATATTACAAGAGCTGTATAGTAAAATATAGACACAACTCACTACTAAAAAATTCTATAATAGTAGCAGAGGCCCTCAATTGAGTGATTGAGTATAAGGTGAATCAAATTTAACAAAGTAATAGCAGAGAAGAAAAGGGAATAACCCAAATCCTTCCTCCAAAACTCCAGACTCTTTGATGATTCATTTTTCATATCACACAACAGACCACACCTCATATTAACTAGGAAAAGAGCTTGCATTGTAGAAGCATGCAATTCCACTTTACAGAAGATTCCACCAACATGCGCTAACCCACTTTCAAAATTGTAATGCTCCAGTGCTAACTCTAGCGAAGAAATAGAGTAAATAAAAGTCTACAAATAATGTATTGCCAATGTCTTCACCAAATCTTTATCAAGAAAAATGTCCATGCAATTGGACAAGAAAGCCGAAGCTACTTGAGAAAATAGAGCACAAGGGTTGTTTTGAAGCCATTCCCTACCCACAAATATTCTTATAACATTGTCAACCTGGACACAAGGACATCAAATACTCAACACTTGAACATTTAATTCACCACTTGATGTGACAATATTATTTCAAAACAATTGAGTCATGACTTTAAGTGATTTAAAAAATAATAAAACATTAATCATTGATATTTTAAAATCTAATGGTTCTGGCATTATTCTAAAGGTTTGAATTCACAAGTCTATTTCTTCAGACATTTGATTTTGGAATGTAACTACAATCATCCATCTTGCGATAAACACCGATCTTTGATGAACTTAGCGTTGACCGTTGATTCCTTTTAGACCATTAACCATGAGTTGAAGCTCGACCTTACTGAGGATAGATGTCACAATACCGCATGATCACAAAAAATTGATGATATCACCTTCTCAGTAGTGCAGGTGTGTGGGAGTCACTCATGCGGGAGTCGCTCGATCGTTAATAATTGATCTCAACTGTTGATTTTTATGAGAAAATATTTGTCACTTGACTCTGATACTCCACAGAATCGGTAATCGCCTAGGTCGAGGGTCCAGTCACTATGATGACTCCAAAGGCTTAAATCATAACTTAAGCGACCTTCAACTATTGGTAGCCAGTCAATGATAAAATATTATTTTGGGTGTGTTGGCGTTTCGATTCACACCTTTGGAATATGCACAAATAATTTTCTCTTCAAATTAGGAGGGGAAGCTCCCTCTTCACTGATGATGCTTAAAAAAAGTAAACTAAACTATTTATCAATCTTTTTGTTCTCAACTAAGAGCACAAGGTTATAAAACTCTAGTGCTGTACCTGAGGTTTTCTCTTTTAGAATTTCAACTACAACTAGGCCTACTCTAATGACGCTTCTAGCTACTCAAGTAAACTCAAAGCTTGAGAGTTAGAAGTAAAAAATGAATGATTTGATAACACATAACTCACATAAACTTACTTCCAACACACACCTTAAGAATCATTGTAATTTTAGATGCAATTTGAAATAAAGATTATATAAGTGAAACACATAAAACAAAACCTAAGACAATAGATCAAAACAAAGTAAGCATGAGATTTCCTTTCTCAAAATTTTGATAACAATTACACTTCTGGGACAGTAGTATTGTAGCAATAAAAGGCTTGCAGTTTTGTGATCAAACCAGGATACGCTTAACACAAATTACAAATGAACTGAACAATAACTTGCAGCAAAAGGCAAGCATGCAAGATTGCTCTTACACTAAGTGAAAAGAAACTGAATAACAACTTGTAGGAAAAAAGTAGGCTCAACAATTTGCTATCACAATAATAGTTAAGAAAATAATGAGAAAGGCTACCCTGATTTATACACAAACAAGGAGTAGGGAACCCTAAAATCTCCTTGCTTTTACAACAAAACTTTCCAAGTTGAAATATTTATTTCTAAAATTAAAACAAGATAACTATCTAACAACCTATTGAAAGCAAAAAAATAGGGAAAGTTCAACCTATTACAACTTGATATTTCCTATGTCTCAAAGAATAGATAAGCGTGAGACAAGAATAGAAAGAAAACTCAGAAAATGCATCGAGTTAACTGCTATTTTTTTAATTCTATTCTTGGAAATCTTCACTGCCCCAAAAAGGTGTTGATTTTTCACCAAAAAGTAGATTGTCGAAAAAAGGTGAGGTCTGGGTTTTGTAGACAATCAAGTTTTGAAGAGGCCCAATTCTAAAGATTATGAAAAAGCAGAGGACTTCTTGAAAAAGTGCCAAAAAAGCATATTTTTGGAAATATAAAATTTTCTAATCTTCAAGAGGATCAGAAAGCAAGCGAACCCAAATCGATGAAAATTGAAAAAGATGTCCCTCTTTTTTCTAAAAAGTGATGCCCTAGAAATTTAAAGCATGAAAAAGTGAGCCTATGTGCAACCTGATCCCAAATCCATGAAGAAAACTAAAAAAGCATCCCGTTTTGACCTTCAAATCTTGATATGAAGAAAATTCTCTTTTTCCTCCTCTAGACGCCAACTTGCAAAAGATGTGAATAATGGATGCAAAAGCCATCTTAAATAGATATTGAGGATGAAAAAGTGCTTTATTCTCCAACTTTAAATCTTTGAAGCCAATCCAGGAGAAAATATGCCGTATGTGGACACCTTTCGAATGATGAAGGACAAAACTTTAAAAAAATTGTCTAAGGCATTGAACCTTAGACGCCTTTACTTGGTAGACTTAGTCATTTTTCTGAAATTTCCAAATTTTGCTTGATAATATGCATCCCTTTGATCTTAAATTTTGGACACCAGATGAATCCTGTGAACTTTGACTAATCCATTGCAAAGTCAGATTGATTTTGGAAAGATTATTCTAAAGACTGCAACTGCTAAAAATTGATTCTAAGCCCTCAAAATCTTGGGTGTTCCTAGCTAGCTGGGGTGCCTTTATTGTCTAGAGATAGCCATTTTTTGATGTTCTTCAATTTGTTAATGTTTTCTAACTTTAAGATGAATTCTTTGTTGAATTTGCAATTTTGGCCGTTTAGGAGATTCGATGAATTGGATATTGGATTCATTGGATAGATTGACGAATTCTGAGAATAATGTTTTGGAGGCTGCATCTCTTGAAAAATGATTCTAGGGGGTCAAAATCTTGGGTGCCCCTAGATGGCTGGGGTTCCCAACTCCTCCAGAGTTAGATTATTTTCTGTGTTTTTATCTTTTCTTTTGAATTTTTTATTTTGTACAAGTTTATTCCTCCAATCAATCTACAATATCTGGTGCTTGACAAATCTGATGAACTCATTGATGAATTTGTTAAAGAGCTTGATCAAATCTGAAGAAATGTTCTAGAGGAGACTAACCCTAATTTCAACTTTTAGATGGTCAAAGTCTTGGGCGCCCCCATAGTTAGTCAAATTTTGGTGAATTTCAACTTTCAAGTTTTGACCTTTTCTATTCCTCATGATCTGTTCTCCACTTGATTTGAATTTTCCAACAATTGACAAGTCTGATGATCTGGCTGAAAGATCCACTAGATAGCTTGAGAAATTTTGAAGAGAATGATGATTTTGTAAACCCTAAAGCAGAATTAGACCCTTCAAAACCCTAGGTGCCCTTGGCTACTTGGGGCGCCTTTACTCACCAAAATTAGAATATTTTTGATGTTTTTCACAATTTCTAGTTTTCTCCTTAGACAAAGCCTCTATGTTCAATCCAAGATTCTGGTTGATTGATTGATCTAATGGACCTTCCGATAGATTCATTGTGAAGCCATAAAAATTCTGAGCAAAAATGTCTTGGATGCGCAAACCCTAGAAACAACATCTAAGGCCTTGAAAATATGGGCGCCCTTGGCTAGCAGGGGCACCGTTACTATGCAAACTTAGAGAATTTTCATGATTTTTATAATTTGATGGAACTACTTTGTTCAATATGAGATTCTAGTAGTTTGACAAATCCAGTGATCATGCTGATGAATTCATTGCAAAGCTTGAAGAAACCTGAGAAAAATCCTCAAAATGGAAAACCCTAAATACTACTTTTGGAGGTCTTTAAGACTGGGTGCCCTTAGGTAGCTGGGGCGCCCAACTCTTCTAGTGCTAGTTTTTTTTTTGAGTTTGCATTTTTTTTACTCTTAGCTTTCCTCCTTGAGTTCTTCATTTCATGAACATCTTTTTCCATTAATTGATCTATGCAGTGCATGAGATCTCAAATCTGACACCTAGCAGTTGAGCAACCTCCATTGATGACCTCAGAGCTTCCATTTTAGCTTCTAAAAAATAGAATAGACCCACTAGAGAAAAACTGATCTTTTGACGATTCTGACTAGACCAACCTGATAAGGAAGTATTTTTAACCAATCAAAATCAGTTTGAACCTTGGAAGTCGAGATTCTATTTTTAGAAAATTTTGCTAGTATCCATTTGAGAAGAAACCCAAAAAATCCCCAAAAATCCCCAAAAAAGTCTACTTTTAGAAACTTTCTATTTTTAGAAAATTTCCTAAAATTTAGGGCCGAAAAACTGAGATTTAGGTTTTGTAGACAAGTAGACCCTTATCGTCCGATTTTGAAATTTTTGAGTTTTTGGCCAACATGCATGACATGCAAATTTTCATTTTTTGACCTTTTTGACAATTTTTACAAGAATTTTACCAACTCTTTCAAAATGCCTAAATGTAGCAAATTTTTTAATTTTGGGTACAACATTTGGCTCTATCTGGGGATCATGTCTAATACTTATGGCATAGGAGAACCAAGAATCTCTGGACTTTTAAGCTTAGACTAGTGTCTTATCAGTTGGGCATCAAAATTAGGATCATTTTCCTAATCACCTAGAACAATAATTTTCCTTTAATCACTTAGGTCGGGACTTCCTAAAATTACGTATAAGTTGGAACTCCCCTAAAAAAACCTAAAATAAGACACCTAATCACCTAAAACATGACAAGACTTCATGGAAAGGGGAAAAGATCACAGCATAACAAACACATTATAGAAGGGGGAAACACATCATGAAAACAAAAAATAATTACTCCATCCTTGAAGGAATGAAGTGCTTTAGATATTGACCTATGTTGGCAACGGGAGAGGATTACAACGATGTTGTTTCTACCTAAAAGGCTTCACTTCTCTTTTGATGGGTATTGTAGGAGAAAATTCTTTCAGGATGAAGATTCTCATATCTTCATATGCCCAGGCAAAGGAACCCTGAAAAAAGTTGGAATATGACGCAAAGAGTGAAGCGAATACCACTGAGACATCAGTTTTGTTGTTTTCCATCCTTAGGATGTCTTTGATGTTGAATTCTTTAAACCAGTCAATCACGTTCCAAACTCAGTTTCTATAATGTCATAGGCGATCCTTTCTAACTTAGAAATATCCTTTGATTGGCTCATTGATCAGCTCTACATCCCCTTTAACACCAAGGAGTTTGATTTCCATGTCTTCAACATTTTTGATGCCTAATAAAAGTGCCTCTTTTTTAGCTTGAGTGAAATTTGATTCCAAGCAATATGCAAGTGGATGCAATTGTCCTTTAGGGGAGATGATCATTTCCCCTGCTCTTGAACCTATAGTTGAACAACCCCCATTGACCTACATTGTCCATAACTTTGTATCCTCTGTCAGTCTCTTTTAGAACAAGCAATGTTTTGGTCTTCAGTTTCTATCTCTGATAACATCACATAATTACCAAGACCCGTTTCTTGATATAGAATTTGGGCTTGGGGGTCTGGGGATTTCACCACTATGAATCAAGATTTTGGCTCAGGTTCTATCTTGATTTTCCCTCCTTTATAGGAATGGTCGTGGATAACCAATCTAACTATATCTCACCACCAAGATCTCTGTAGAAGCTCTGACTCAACAACATATCGTCGCTATCTGGAATGTCAACCACTAGGATAACCATCGTTATCTTTTTACTCGGATAAGCCACCAACTTTACCTGAGCGTCCTCCAATTTTCCGACCAACTGCACCAAATTAGAATCAAGTGAATAACACTTGTCTTGCATCTTAGTGCACGAAAGTCTCAATTCATTCATCACTTGTAGAGGCATGACATTGTCTGAGGCTCCTGAATCTATGATACAATTGCTCAATTTGAATCCTCCTATATATAGAGATATATAGAAAGGTTTAGGCTTTTCTTCCATTGGAATAGATGACTCGGGCAATGTAGGCTGAATTGAAGCCTCTTTCTTTACATGTTGTATTATTCTATCCAACTGCTCAAGATGATCACAAAGATACTCCAATTGTGAAATTTTAACCTTGGTCTTCATCATGGAGTTTACAATGTCATAATTTGCTAAAGATGGGTCTTGAGCAATCGCTTCCTTAACTTGTTTTTTAGCTCTCGGTCTCTCTTCTTTCTTTCGCACTTTCAAATTTGCAAAGCACCTATAAACATATGCATTGAATGTATTTCATGATTTACTGCAAGAGAGTAGTGACAAAGGTATTCTTTTTCTTCAATAACGTGTTTTATTTTAAAGAATCCTGGAGCAGAGTCACCATCAAAGTTGTCTATCTGTGATATGACAACATTTGATCTTGGTGTAGGGACAAAACATGAATTGAGTGCAACATTAGCGTATCCCATGATTTGATTCATTCTTAAATTTTTAGGACATGCAAAGCTGAAATGTGCAACAATCTCATGGAAAGAACAAAATACTACATTTTGTGCAACTTTAGCTATTTTTTTTGGTGGAGGTGCTGGCAACCGCGACTTGTAATTATTGAAAGACTAAAAATTATTTATCTTAGACTGATACGGTTGTTGAGGTTGGTATTGTGGTGGTAGTGCAAACATCTCATTGGCTACCTTTTGTAGTAGTGGATTTGCAGAACTATGAACTAGAGGTTAGATTGAATCCTTCTTCATCTTGCTGGAGGTGATCATATTATCCTCCAACTCGATGGCATGTTCTTGTGCATCCGTCGATTTCATTTCTCTTGCCGACTTGAGGAAGAAGTCTATCTCTAATGGAAGAGCATTTATGAAACAACTCATCAAAATATCGGGTGATGGATTAAGTGTAGAAGAAATTCATGTAACAAGACAATTAAATCTTGCTACAAACTCCCTCATGGGCTTGTTGTGCTCCATCTTTGAATTTGCAAGTTGAGAAAACAAGATATGACTGTCTTCAGTGGGCTTGAATCTCGCCAAAAATTTCTCGCTCATAGTTGTCCAACTTGTAATAATTCTTGGCTCTAGGTGATTGAACCAATCAACAACATTTCCCACAAGAGTCTCCATAAAGAGATGCACTGCGATGTCTTCATGTGCCATGTGCAACACGACACAAGCCATTGTAAATACAAAAATATGTTCATCTAGGTGTTGAGTCCCATCACCATGAAACTAAGGAAAGTGCTTCCTTAACCCTTTAGGTAACTCATGATTTTCATGCAAAGCTAAAGGTCCAATGTTGTTACCCTAAGGTAATGTGGGTGGACGTTGATTTCTACCAGCTTTATTATTGTTATCACCCATTGCTTCTGGCTGGATCACAAGTTCTTCTTGATAGGAGCAATAGGATGCCAGATGATCATTCCCGTGTCATAAAGCGTAAGCTTTCTTGAAGTTTTATGCCCCGTGCCCCACGGTGGGTGCCATAAAGTTGTTGGCCTTTCAATTTGCACCTCCAAAATGCGAATTAGAAACAGATAGCTATGCATAGATAAACTGCTCTTCAAATTAGGAGGAGAAGCTCCCTCTTTGCTGATGATGCTTAAAGAAAGTAAACTAAACTGTTTGCCAATATTTTTGTTCTCAGCTAAGAGAACAAGGTTATAAAACTCTAGCATCATAGATGAGGTTTTCTCTTTTAGAATTCCAACTACAACTAGGCCTACTCTAATGACGCTTCTAGCTACTCAAGTAAACTCAAAGCTTGAGAGTTAGAAGTAAACAAGGAATGATTTGATAACACAAAACTAAAACTCACTTCCAACACACACCTTAAGAATCATTGTACTTTTAGATGCAAGTTGAAATAAAGATTATATAAGTGAAACACATAAAACAAAACCTGAGATAGTAGATCAAAGCAAAGTAAGCATAAGATTTTCTTTCTCAAATTTTTGATAACGATTACACTTTTGGGATATAAGGATTGTAGAAATAATAGGCTTACTGTTTTGTGATCATACCATAATACAATTAACACAAATTTTACAAATGAACTGAACAATAATTTTCAGCAAAAGGCAGGCATGCAAGCTTGCTCTTACACTAAGTGAATAGACTCTGAACAACAACTTGTAGGAAAAAAGTAGGCTCAACAATTTCCTATCACAATAACGGTTAAGAAAATAATGGGAAAGATTTACCTTATTTATACACAAAAAAGGAGTAGGGAACCCTAAAATCTCCCTGCTTTTACAACAAGACTTGCCAACTTGCAAGATTTATTTCTAAAATTAAAACAATATAACTATCTAACAACCTGCTGAAAGAAAAAAAACAAGGAAAGTTCCAACTATTACAACTTGATATTTCTTATTTCTCAAAGAATAGATAAGTGTGAGACAAGAATAGCAAGAAAACTCAGAAAAGGCATCGAGTTAACTGCTATTTTTTTAATTATATTCTTGGAAATCTTTGCTGCCCCAAAAAGGTGCTGATTTTTCACCAAAAAATAGATTTTCCAAAAAGGCAAGGTCTGGATTTTGTAGAGAATCACATTTTGAAGAGACCCAGTTCGTTAGATTCTGAAAAAGCAGAGGGCTTCCCGAAAAAGCACTGAAAAAGCAGATTTTTGGAAATATAAAATTTTCCAATCTTCAAGAGGATCAGAAAGCAAGCGGACCCAGATTGATGAAAATTGAAAAAGATGACCCTCTTTTTTTTGAAAAGTGATGCCCTAGAAATTTAAAGCATGAAAAAGTGAGCCTCTGTGCAACTTGATCCCAAATCCATGAAGAAAATTGAAAAAGCATCCCGTTTTGACCTTCAAATCTTGATATGAAGAAAATTCTCTTTTTCCTCCTCTGGATGCCAACTTGCAAAAGATGTGAATAATGGATGCAAAAGCCTTCTTAAATAGATGTTGAGGATGAAAAAGTACTTTATTCTCCAACTTTAAATCTTTAAAGCCAATCTAGAAGTAGATACATCATATGTGGACACCTTTCGAACGATGAAGGATAAAACTTAAATTTTTTTTATCTAAGGCATTGAACCTTAGATGCCTTTACTTGGTAGATTGTCATTTTTTTAAAATTTCCAAATTTTTCTTGATAATATGCATCCCTTTGATCTTCGATTTCGAACACCCTGGATGAATCTCGTGAACTGGCTGACTAATCCATTTCAAAGCCAGATTGATTATGGAAAGATTGTTCTAGAGACTGCAACTGCTAAAAACTGATTTTAAGCTTTCAAAATCTTGGGTGCCCCTAGCTAGCTGGGGCGCCTTTACTGTCCAAAGATAGCCATTTTTTGTTCTTCAATTTGTTAATGTTTTCTGAATTTCAAATGAATTCTCTGTTGAATTTATAATTTCAGTCGTTCAGGAGATCCGATGAACTAGATACTAGATTCGTTGGATAGCTTGACGAATTCTGAGAATAATGTTCTGAAGGTTGCATCTCTTGAAAACTGATTCTACGGGGTCAAAATCTTGGGAATCCTTGGCTAGCTGGGGCACCTTACTCCTCCAAAGTTAGATTATTTTCTATGTTTTTATCTTTTCTTTTGACTTTTTCATTTTTCCCAAGTTTATTCCTTCGTTCAATCTGCAATATTTGGTGCTTGAAAAATCTGATGAGTTCACTAATGAATCCATTGAAGATCCTGATCAAATATGAAGAAATGTTTTGGAGGTGACTAACCATAATTTCAACTTTTAAATGGTCAAAATCTTGGGCGTCCCTAGAGTTAGTCAAATTTTGGTGAATTTCAACTTTCAAGTTTTGACCTTTTCTATTCCTCACGATCTATTCTCCACTCGATTTGAATTTACTGGCAACTGAAAGTCTAATGATTTGGTTGAAAGATCCACTGGATAGCTTGAGAAATTCTGAAGAGAATGATGATTTTGCAAACCCTAAAAGCATAATTAGACCTTTCAAAACCCTAGGCACCCCTGGCTACTTGGGGTTCCTTTACTCACTAGATTTAGAATATTTTTGATGTTTTTCAAAATTTCTAGTTTGCTCCTTTGACAAAACCTCTCTGTTTAATCCAAGATTCTGCTTGATTGATTGATCTAATAGACATGCTGATAGATTCGCTATAAAACCGATTTTTTTTGAGAAAAAATGTCTTGGATGCACAAACCTTAGAAACAACATCTGAGGCCTTGAAAATATGGGCACCCCTAGCTAGCAGGGGTGACTTTACTGTGCAGACTTAGAGAATTTTCATGATTTTTATAATTTGATCTTTTTCCCTTCTGATGCAATTCCTCTGTCCAATTTGAGATTTTGGTAGTTTGACAAATCTAGTGATCATGTTGATGAATTCATTGTGAAGCTTGAAGAAACTTGAGAAAAATCATCATAATGAAAAACCCTAAATACTACTTTTGGAGGTCTTTAAGGCCGGGCGCCCAACTCTTCCAGAGTTAGACTTTTTTAGTGCATTTTTTCAACTCTCAACTTTCCTCCTTGCGTTCTGCATTTCACGAACATATTTTGCTGTTATCTGATTTGTGTAGTGCTTGAGACCTCAAATATGACACCTGATAGTTGAGCAACCTCCATTGATGACTTCATAGATTCCATTTTAGTTTCTGAAAAAATAGAATAAACCCACCAGAGAAAAACTGATCTTTTGATGATTTTTACTGAACCAACCTGATAAGGAAGTATTTTTAACGAATCAAAATTAGTTTGTACCCTAGAAGTTGAGATTCTATTTTTAGAAATTTTTTCAATATCCATTTGAGAAGAAACCCAAAAAAACCCAGAAAAAGTCTTTTTAGAAACTTTCTATTTTTAGAAAATTTCCTAAAATTTAGGGCCAAAAAACCGAGATCTAGGTTTTGTAGACAAGGTCACTCTGAGCAAACCCAAATCGTTTGATTTTGTAAATTTTGAATTTTGACCAACATGCGTGACATGCAAATTTTCATTTTTTGACCTTTTTGACATTTTTTACAAGACTTTTACTAACTCTTTCCAAATGCTTAAATGTAGCAAATTTTTTAATTTTGGGTACAATAGGGTGTCATGACTTTAAGTGATTTAATAAGTAATAAAATGTCCATTGATTTTTTGGAAATCTAATGGTTCTAATGTAATTCTAGAGGTTTGAATTTGCAAGTCTAGTGCTTCAGCATTTGCATCTGGAATGCAACTACAACTATCTGTATCAAAAATTCATCGAATGGTCATGGGTTATATTGATTTGCGCTGACATCTAACTTCACACATAATGAATATGTTGGCATTTTTCCCCATTCTGGACACTTTATGAAGGAATTTGTTTGAGTACAGGTTTAATTCACCAATAGAAATATTTTTTTGGTTTAAAAACATGTTTAAATTTCCAATGAAAATATTTTATTGGTTTGAAAATTGGTTTTAATTGCTAATGGAAATATTTTATTTGTTTTAAAAAAATGCAATTTGCTAAGATTTTCCACAGACTTCTAGTGATTACAAAAGATTCACCAATTGAGATTTTTTTCTCGAAAAAAAAATATTCGCTAATAAAATTAAGATTTTTTTCGATAAGTATACAAGATTTGCCAGGATTTTACACCTTCACCGAGGAGGAGGGGGGTTCTTAAAGTTATCCCTAGAACACATTCCATTCAACTAACATATGTACTCAAAGGATCTATTCCTTAGCCCTTCTTTGTGAACTACTAATGAGCACATGCCATGTGTTCTTAGTCCATCTAAATTTCAATGTTTGATCAAGGTCTATTTACCCCACAAGGTAATTGCATTGTTCCCTTTGTCAATGTATCTTCATGCTATTTGTCCATGTCGTGTCATTTCCTTGCATGTAAAACCTAATTAGGGTGATGAGTGATAAACCATATTTAGTGCAAGACCTAAAGGAACACTACTCAAGCCAATTAAGAATATAGAGGGCATAAAGACTTAAGTGGACATGGGTTACCAAATATAACCAATCAACAAAATTTTAAAAGAAAAATGCACGTACAATGCATTAAGTAGAAGACCAAGACAATTACCTAGTGCTTATTACCTTAAGCTTCAATTAAAGTATTGTGTGACTAAAAACCAACTAGCACATGATAAGCAACTAGTGTGGCTAGTTCCTCTTAATAACCAATTTCATTAAAAATTACCTAGCAGTATCGTGTTATTTGAGCAGATGAAATAATTTGTAGTGTGAGTGTTGGAAGGGGAGATTTTGGATGATATATGTAGATTCCAATTTTAAATGAGCTATTGATAGTCATAACTATTGAGAGTTGAAGATGTTGAAAGAAGATATTTTTCATGACATGTTTCCTCTTTCTACACCATGTTTGGTTTGGTAATAAGTTGGGCTTGAATTTCATGTATTAACTGATGCCATTAATGCATGGTAAAAATATATAGACATGTTTGATCATGATCTAATTTAACCAGTAGAACCAAAGATGCTGTTAATGAAATTAGTCATGGTCTATCTTTACCCACCATGGTTAATGTAAACTATAATGCACTGCACATAAACTTCGTAGGTAGTTAAAATAATTGAACCCAGTCAGAGTTTGAGTGCTGTGAATGAAATGGGAGCTTTGAATGAGGGTATGGACATCCATGAAAGCATAGAGGATAGAAGAATTTTGCCAAATGTAGTTAAAACTGCCTTAGTAGACACAAACACAAAACTTAGAAACATAGACAAGGTACCTTAATTGTTTGATGAAATTATCTATGCAGCATACAATCTGACTATTTGACCAAATTTATTAATTAATTAAAAATAAAGATACAATGTCAAATGGCCAGAATAGACATTGCCAAAGAGATGAGCTCTCATGGATATGCACAAAATGAAGGTCTAATATCATCGACCCACAATTAATTTCTTTGTATTCTTTTCCTCACCGTAGATTATCTTTGATAGACGATAGCTCTTGGACGTTCCTTCTTGTGTCTTTCATCGACATTGCAACTAGTTAGTGCATGGTGGGTAGATATAGCCCATCGGCCAATTTTAAACGTCTACAACTTACTACACCCATCAGGGCTCGATAGCTGTATACTCTCTGCTCATCCTTTGGTCGTTCGTAAAGCAAGTGGAAAATCCCCTCCCTTGCAGCAAATAAAATTGACGTTTTGTTTGTGACTAAGTTGATGGGCATAGACCCGTTAAGGCTCATTTTACCATTTTGTTTTCACCTTCACCTATCCTAGGTAGTGCATGGCTTCTTCAAGTGATGGAGGAGTACAAGAGGTATCTACAAGATTTGAGAAATATAAGAGCACTATGTTCAGAGCGAATATGCCACCTAGGCCGCCCTTCTTTCTCGACCCTCGCATCCTAATTTTACTGGATGCTTAAGAGCTTTCCCATACTCTTTAATGTGAGTAAAGTGGAAAAGAAGATCATTTTTCTGAGCGTCTAGATGCCCAACGTAAAACATTACAGGAGGCTACCGAGTGTTCTCGTATTTGGACTTTTCCGAAGAAAATCACACCAAGCTCAAGAACATTTGCTTCCATGTACTAAAGGCTAAAGCAAGCAATGTTTATTCTATGAGATCTTAGAATTAATGTTTGTTTTATCGTGGAGGTGCTTGGTCATTCTCTGGGCACTCCACAGCCTGTGTTTGTTCGTTTAGGAGAGATTCTGTTAAAAGTAGACGTTTTCTGATGACTGAAAAATATTTTGTAGCGTCTTACAAGTGTCTAGCTACGACCAGTTCTATTGTCTTGCATCCTTCTCTTGAAGTAACAACCATCGATCTAGACATTTAGCTTGCTCCCTTGAACATAATTATTGTACATTTCGCTTGTACATGGGTTGAATCAAAAGAGCCGACAATGGAATGTGGTTCTAGCAGCTGTTTGGATCTTTGGTGGTTTAGGATTTGAGGAAGGCTGCAGGATTATAGGCCACCGGTTTGAGCAGCCAGAAAAGGGTGTGCGAAGGGTTTTTCCAGCATTGAGGTGAAATTTTTGTGCGACTTACAATATCTGCTCCTTACCTGTGGCTGCAGTAGGGTATATCTTCAATTAAATACTCTTTCGAAGAATGGAGTAAAGTCAGGCAAGGATTTTAATGGAGCTGTCTCTGCTGTGGGGTCTTTAGGTCAGGTCAGCTGCTGTCCTTTCCTCTCCCTCTTACTTATTTTTCTCTGCACGCTTTTGTGTTGTGGTGTCTGCAATGGGAAGCAAACTACAACCACACGTGGAAACTGAAAATAAAACTGTTGGATCTGTGGAAGCAAACATATAGGGCAAGTTGAAATTGCATCATCAGATAAAGTGGAAAATGTGTTTGGGTAAATACAAAATAATATTGAAATATGTTAAAAGTGAAATTGGAACAATAGAAAAAAAAATGGTGCAAAAGGAAAAATTGTGGCTCACGTTCAAAGGACAAAAACTCAGGCAATCAAGAATATGACACAAAAATTTGAAGAACAAGATAGTAGAAAACTTGGGAAAGAAAAGGATTTATATAACCCCATCCCGACTTCTCTCACCCCGTCAACAACATTTATATGTGCGAGAATAATGAAATGTCAAAAATAGGCTAGAATGTAGGGAGGTAAGATGTAAGATTAAAAGAAAGTGACTAAAAGTTTCGTGGGAGTATAGTGGCAAACCAATCTTTAGGAGAAGAAAATAAATTACTAATGGAATAGATGGTGTAAGTGTGAATAAGGTGTAAAGAAATAAAACACTTTTTAATGAAATATTGCATCAAAGATCAAGCTAATTAATCAATTGAATGCGTTTCATTGTCTCTTATTTTTAAAGATTTATTAAGCTATGTGCTCTCCGATTTAAATGACACTATAATTGTTAAAATGACAATCTAAAGAACGAAATGATATTGATGCAATGATATGGAGCTAAATGTAATAATACTAGATGATAAAGAAAACTAAATAAGCATGGATTGACACGAAAACTGATAAACAAAGCCACTAAAGGCAGCCATGATATGAAAGCTTGAATGATGGATGCTTGGATGTTGAATGCTTGATGCTTGATGCTTGAATTCTTGGAGAGTAAGAGTGTATAAGTTAGATTATCTGGATCTTTTCCTTGGTTGAATGAGGTTGTATTTATAGATTTTTCTGGCTGTAGAAATGCACAGGGATGGCAAAGAGAGGCTTGGATTCAATCTGGAGGATTGAATGGTGAAAGATGGAGGAGATTGAGAGAATTTTGGAGATTGTCTCTACCCATGAAAACATCAGGTAAGAGAAGAGGAAAGAGTGATGGAGGAGGATTGAAAGATGAATTTGCAATTTGTCTCCAATTCTTTTCGTGAAGTTTCAATCAATTAATTTGACATAATTTTAGACATAAATTAGACATGGGATATCTAATTTGATTTTGAAAAAATATAGAGGAATATTCCTTATGCCTTTATTTTAATATTTTTGATTTATTTAAATTAACAAAAAAAGGATAAATAATTTAATAAAACAAACTATAGAAGTTGTTTATTAAATTAAACAGAAGAATAATGGTAATTAATCAATAAAGCGTTTGATCTTTATTTAATTAATTTAAGATTGATGTGATAGAATAAAATAGGGATATAATAATTAAATCAAACAAAGTATTTAATTTTGTTTATTTAATTAAGATGAGATAATAGAATTTAGAAGAATTTAAATGTGAACTATATAAATAAATATTTCTATTTATTTAAACAGTAGAGGAATTTAGGATAATCAATTAAATAATTTGTATTTAATTAATCGGATTCTCCAGACCATTTTTAGGTGTATACATTTTGCCCCTCTTTGAAGTGATGTGTTTACGCATTGCTTCGAAGAAAATTTTTGCTGCTACTGTCAGGATCAATGATTAAAAAAATAATAATTCAGTGTGCCCCAAATATGCCCAAAATATTGATTTTCAGATGATTGCCAATAATATGCCCCCTCGGGAGATAAATTAATGATGTGACGATTTGATGATTTGATGATGATTTGATGAAGATTTGATGAAGAAATAATTTATTTCCCGATAATGATGAAGAAGATATAGCTCGCAGATGAATTTCAATTAATTTCATGGATAAAATTAATTAAAATAAAATAAACCCACCAAAATCCCTTTTCAAAAATCTATAATATAAAGTTCAAAAGGTCATTTTCAAAGTCATTTGCACCCTTTTGAATTTCAAACTTCAGTGAGAGACATTTTAGCCAGCTGGAGCAAGATTCCAATCCCTTACCACACACATCATTTCGAGCGCATTCGACGTCACCAACGGCCGGCTGCCTACAGACCTCCAGTATGTACCCATAATCCTCCCTTTTTTTGTGCATTTTTATTTTTTTTAATGCTTTTTTATGTTTTTTGCATTTTTTCCTTAGTTTAGCGCATCCAAGTCACGCTGTAGCGCTTTGCACTCCAGTGTAGCGCTTTCATTAGCTGTTTTAGCGCTTGCGTTATTTTCTCTAGCGCTTCTATAGGATAGTTTAATGCTTTCATGATTTAGCGCTTAGGTAGTCAGAATTAGCGCATCGATGTCGGATTTTAACGCCTAGAATGTTCTAGCGCTTTGATTTGGTAAATTAACGCATCTATGGTCTGTTTTAGCGCTTTGGTAATGCAGCGCTTTGATGGACTGTTTTAGTGCATTGATGCGGTAAAACAACGCTTAGGGTGAAGTAGCGCTTCAGATGCTTGCAATAGCGCATCAGAGTGCTGAAATAGCGCTTCAAATAAAATAGCGCTTTGGGTGCCTATTATAGCGCATCAGAGTGATAAAGTAGCACTTTTGTGATTTAGCGCTTTGGATGCCTGTGTTTAACGCATCCATGTCAGAATTGCAGATTTTGATTTAGTTAACTTTGATTTCGTCAATTCCGATCGTGTCCATTCTTCGAATTGGTATGATTGATAATCCAAATTCCTGATGTTGGATTGTGTTTGATTTAAATAAGACTTACTCTCATGATAGGCGAGAAGAAATCCTATTTGTGATGATCCTCATGATAGGCGAGAAAATGATTCAATATCTGATAAATCTCATGATAGGCGAGATTTGATAATGTTTGATGAATCTCATGATAGGTGAGGTTTGTTGATGTTCGTTCATGAATTTTGATCGAAAAATCATACCAATTTTTGAGTAGACCTGATAGTAGAATGACTTTTGATTTCTTGACATAGTGCACTGATTGTAGATATTTTTATGATGATAGGAGGATCAGGGTACTCTCAAGATGCGAGAGCAATTTCCTTGGACCACCGGTTTGATACCTCATCTGACTCCAGATGAGATTAAGATCATAGGCCGATGTGGCCTCACTAATTTACTTGACATGCCCCAGATTAGGATTAATCAGGGTCTTCTTAGCGCTTTGGCCGAGCGGTGGCACAATGACCATAACACTTTCCATTTTCCCACTAGTGAGATGACGGTCACACCTGAGGATGTGTGGCAGATTTTGCGTATTCCATTTATGGGAGAGATTGGTGTACGATTCTCATGAGGCTGGTGGGAGAGATGCTCTCCGCAGAGTGTTTCAGGATCAACACATTGCAGGTCCGAGTGTCCGATGGAGGACGATTGTTGATGCATACGCTTCACTACCAGCAGTGCTTGTTGGATTCATTGGAGGTTTCCTTTGCCTTGATCGCAGGTCAAAGGGATTCTCTGTGGGTTGGGACCGGATTCTAGAGAGCATGGTTGTACATGGTATGAGATATGCATGGGGGATGTGTATGTTGGCACATCTCTACCACGACCTTCATTTAGTGGTATACTTAGGGGCACAAAGTTTATCAGCAGGGATGACCCTGTTACAGGTGTGGGCATGGGAGCACTTTTCCATTGTTCAACCATTTCCAGTTTTGGATAGACCAATAGGTAGACCGTATGTCTTTTGATACAAAGGTCAGCTTACCTAGGCTCAAATGGGTAAGTTGGAGCATTGGAGATGAGTTTTTGATGATATAGAGAGCGTTGTCTAGTAGCCGTATTTAGACTGTGAGCAGTGGGATGAGGACAACATAGTTCTCAAATACCTTTGCGATTCTATGTACCTGATCGACAAGAGTCCTTTCGTGTTGGAGAGATTTTTGTTACGGCGAGTGTATAGGAAGTATGACATCGTACAATGTATGCCTCAAGGGGTAGCCCACTATGCAAGGTGATGCAGTGATGTAACAGATTGGGGACCATGTTTGTCCTATGAGACCATTGTAGAGGGTTACAGAGCACTACATCCGTTAGCCTGGGACATGCGCAAAGATATCACGAAGGCGGCAGTGACAGGTGAGTATGCTACATTTTTGGCATTGACTCCACATCCTCGTATCACCATTCTAGACGAGCCAGCACCGTTACCTGTAGAGGAGGATGCTGTCGAGGGTTCAGAGGATAGTGGGGGTGATACTCCATTAGGTAGTAGTACTGAGAGTGGCAATGGTGACAACGATAGTGATGATAGTGATGGTGGTGGTGGAGGTGGTCGAGGGGTTGGACCAGTCAGTGTTGGTCTTTCATCTAGTAGGCATCGCAAGAGGCGAGCAATGGCAGTACCGTCAGTTGACCACCAGAGATAGATTGTAGGTCTCCAGACACAGGTACAAACGCTGCAGGGATAGTTGGTACAGGCCCAGGGTTTGCTGGTTCAGATGTAGACTCAGATGTAGGCTCAGGCTCAGGCCCATGCTCAGGCACTAGCGCAGGTACAAGGACAGTTAGCTGCTGTTCAGACTTAGGTTGCCACCTTGACAGCCGAGTGAAACAGTGCCCGACAAATTGCTGAGAGGGCACAGGAGACGACCGAGACACTCCAGAGAGTAGCCGACAGTACCTTCGTGGAAGATTATATGAAAGAGGTTCTATGAGCTGGCCGAGAGGCAGAGTTCTACAGAGGTAGATACCATGATGTAATGCCTGCTAATCATAGAATCAACTATGCCCCGTCGAGATCTGGTCGGACTCGCACCCGGACAGATAGTGAGGGTGTGACACAGCCTCTTCGAGGAGATCCCAAAGATCCTGGTCCTTCCGGGGGTGGTGGTGGTACTGGTCCCGTTGGGCCTGCACATTCTGGCAGTAGCAGATCATAGATGCTATCTATGATTTCGAGACATTCCTTTTGAGACATGATGTATACTACGATTTAGCTCATTTTTGATGATGTATCTTTATTTCAGACTTCTTTGTATACTTGAAATTGATGATATATATACTAGATGCAGTTGATTTGATGTTATGATGGTTTATGATTTCTATGTGATGGATGCATTTATTATGTGATGATGTATATGAATGCTTTTATTTCAATGTGATGATGATTATGATGCATGCATGTACATAATATATGATATATGGATGTATGAATAATAATGATGACTTTCTAAATGATGATCTATGATGTATGGATAATAATGACATGACTTGTATTTATTTCATGTTGATGATAATAATAATAAATGATGAATGCATTTTATCTATGATGTGATGATGATAAAAATGATGATGTATGGATAATGCATGATGTATTTTATTGCGATGTGTTGATGATAAAAATGATGATGTAATGTAATGATATGGATGACAAATGATGTATTTATTTATGATATAATGATGATAAATATGGTATGATAAATGCATAACTATTTGATGTTAAAATGTATGAATGATGAATGATGAAAACTTAATGATGAAATGATGACTTCTATATGCTTTTTGATGATTTTTGGATTTATGTCATGTATACTTAGTCATATTTGTAGAAAAGATAATCATTATTTTGAATCTCTTATGCAACAAATACTCTGCAAATAATGAATTTATGATGAATGCAGTCTAATTTTAACATGCAGCTATATGCAACCATTGTCATTTTAACAGTACTTTGTGTTTGGTATCATCATAGAGCTTTTATTGGATGTTGAAAGTGAGTACAAGCGTTAATGGTATGTGTTAGACAAATGACGACCTGAGTACTACTTTCATGATTTTTGATATTACAAGTGAACAAAAATATCTAGGTATAATTGAACCGAGATGACCTGAGCATTCATTGCGTAAACAGGTAGAGATTAATCATTTTAGTGTGTGAATTCTGAATGTCATCGGTGATACATTTGCATAGCACATCCCCCGACAATTCACACATTTATATGATTAACTTAAAGACAATAGACAATAAAAATATCATTTTTTTCCTTATTTCTCTAGTGCAATACATCATCGAGCTACTCCAAAGAAATGATAATAAAAAATACAATTTATCCAGTTTTTACTTAGTGTTTCAATCATTATTCAAATTTTAGATCATCCATCCTAATTTTGTGATTTTCAAGATTTTGACCAAAGACCAAACCTACTAACCTATCCTAGGGGTCTCGGGGGTTGATCAAAGATTAGCCTTGCCTACATTACACACGTAGAGACCACGTAGTTCGACTAACATAGACCTACAATTTTGGATTTTGCTTTTCTAGACTGACTTTTTGACATGTTTTTCAGATTTTCTGATATGATACAGATGTTTGATGCCCTCCTGATGATGATTGATGTTGCACTTTGATCTTTGTTTTCATTTTCCTGTCATACTGTTGTTTGCCCTTTTGGTGAAATCGATGTTTTTGTTGCCCCTAGTGATATCCAAATGTTGCCCCCAAGCTTTGGAGTGAGACTTGACTATGTGAAATGATTTGATAATGGATGCAATGATGGAAAGACAAATGACATGATATGAAACGGTACTGACTGCTAGATTAATGATCCTGATATGTTTCAAAATAGATGGGAAAGCTGATTTAGAATCACATACGATGCTTGTTTCCAGGTTTTCACCATATGTTTTGATTACACCCTTTTGCTTTGTTTATTTTTCTCATTTTTCTCATTTTCTTTTTTTTTGTATTTTCTATTTTTTTTGTATTTTATGTTTCCAAGATGCCGGTTTGTTAGGTTTTCATCAAGGAAACCATTTTTTAGAAGTTTGACCCGTGCACTAGGAGATTCAAGTATAGAACTTTCTGAGATGGATACTGTTGATAGGTTCATTGAACAAATCTCCTTCTGACATTGATAGTTGATATGCCCTTGATCCGTATACTAATATGATGACAAAAGGACCAAGCCAGTTAGGCTCAAATTTCCCTTTCTTCTCCTTGTCCTGCTGATTTCTAGAGTTCTTTTTTAGAACCAAATCACCAACCTGAAAGACCCTCGATTTTACCATGTGGTTGTAACTCCTTGAAATTATCTGTTGATAAGCCGTTAGATGATTAACAACTTATTGACAACACTCATCCAATAATTCCAGTTCTTGCAATATAGATACCCTATAGTCTTCATCTAAAATGATTCCTGTGAGTGATACACGAAGGGATGGAATCTCTACTTCGATGGGTAATATGGCCTCTGATCCATATACCAAGGCATATGGTGTAGCTCCTGTTTGTGTTTTGATACTTGTTCTATAGGATTGAGTTGAACATGCCAATCACGTCCAACATCGTTAACCATCTTCTTTAGAATTTTTAGAATTGTTTTTTTAGAGGCCTTTGCTTGGCCATTTCCTTGAGGATAGTACGGTGTTGAAAAACGATGTTGGATATGGAACTTTTCACATAGTTCTTGGACATCTTGATTTTTAAAAGGTCATCCATTATGAGTGATAATGGATTGAGGGATTTCATATCGACAGATTATGTAATTCAAGATGAAAGAGGAAATTTGCTTCCTAGTGATGGTTGTAAGAGGCACTGCTTCTATCCATTTTGTGAAGTATTCTGTAGCTGTGATAATGAACTTGTGTCCATTGGATGAAGAGGGATGTATCTTTCCTACCATATCCAATCCCCATTGAAAAAACGGCCATGTTGATGTAAAAGGATGCAGTTCTTGAGCCGGTGCGTTAATCAGATTGCTGTGAATCTGACACTTTTGACATTTCTTAACAAACTGATAGGATTCTTTCTCCATGTATGGCCAATAATATCCCAAACGGAGGAGTTTCTTAGCTAGAGTTATCCCATTTGAATGAGTGCCACAAATACCCTCGTGAACTTCTCGTAGGTCAGTTTCAAATTCGTTGTGTTCTAGACATTGGAGTAAGGTACCATCAAGACCTCGACGATAAAGAATGTCCGCGATTAAGATATGTCGGGCGGATTGGTGGATAAAGTTTCATTTTTGGTTCCTGGAAAGATTAGGAGGAAGTACAACGTCTTTCAGGTAAGCATAGGTTTTTTCATAGATGGAGGTTTCAATGTTTTCTAGATGGCATATGGTAATGGATTCCGAATTATTATGGGAAGGACATGATACTTGTTCTACCATAAACTCATAACAACCATGTTTCTCTGACAATTGTAATAATGAAGCAATTGTGGCCATAGCATCTGCAACTTTTTTCTCCGCCCTTGGAATTTGATCAACCTTAATATTCACAAAGAACTATTTTAGTTCATCCATTTGTTGCTTGCAGGGCATCAATTTTTCATCTTTTGTTTGATACTCGTCATTCACTTGATAAATGACTTTGAGAGTCCCCATATACTTGTAAGTCTGTGATCTTCCATTGAATTGCTATTTTGACCCCAATGATCAATGCTTCATATTCTGCCACATTATTTGTACGTTGAAACATCAACCTATATGATTTCGGAATGGTGTGTCCTTGGGGAGAGATGAACAAAATCCCTGCTCTTGATCCTCACTGTGTGTACGATCCACAAAATATAATACCCATTGTTGGGGCATCACTGTCAGAATGTCTCCATCCGTAAACTCCATTGTCATTGGTCGATCATCTGGTAGAGGAGCCTCAACTAATTGTTCAGCAATTTCCCGACCCTTGATTGCTTTTCTCTCCATATATTGAATGTCAAATTCACTTAATAGCATGACCCACTTTGCCACTCTACTTGTTAAGGCAGCCTTACTGAGTAGATATTTTAAAGGGTCGATCTTTTCTATTAGCTTGATTGTATGAGTCAACATATAGTGTCTTAGTTGTTGAGTAGCAAACACAACCGCCAAGCAAGACTTCTCTATGAAAGTGTAGTTTATTTCATACCCATTTGATGTTCTACTGATATAGTAGATGACGTGTTATTTTCCTTCATAATCCTTTTGCGCTAATAGTGCCCCTAAAGAGATATTTGTCGTTGCAATGTACAATATCAAAGGTCTTCCTTCTATTGGCAGCATGAGAATGGGTGGTGACATTAGATACTGTTTTATTTGATTGAACATTGTTTCAGACCCATTATCCCATTTGAAAACAACATTTTTATGCAACAGATGATTGAACGGATGACTTTTGTCCGCTAGTTGGGAGATAAATCTTCTGATTGATTGGAGCCTTCCTTGTAGTGATCTGAGTTGACTGATATTCTTAGGAGGTGGCATCTCCATTATTGCTTTGACTTTCGCTGGATCTACCTCAATGCCCTTTTCTGAGACAATGTACCCCAACAGTTTCGCTAATGTGACCCCAAAGACACACTTCTTGGGGTTTAGCCTGACATTGAATTTTTCTAGCAGTTTGAAGATTTTGCTTAGGATATGCAGATGTCCTTCCCTAGTACCAGATTTTTCCAAGATGTCATCCAGGTAATCCTCCATGAAGGTGTGCATCATATCATGAAAGATTGTTGTCATTGCTCTCTGATAGGTGGCTCCTGCATTTTTTAGACCAAATGACATGACGTTCCAACATAAGGTTCCCCATGGACATGTAAATGCCGTCTTTTCCTGATCTGCCAGAGCTATTTTTATTTGATTGTACTTGGAGAAACCGTCCATGATTGACAACATGGCATGCCCTATCGTTAAGTCCACAATGATGTCTATATTTGGTAATGGAAAATCATCCTTCGGGCATGTTTTATTCAAGTCCCTGAAATCCGTACATATCCTGATGTTATTGTCCGACTTTGAAACAGGTACAATGTTTGATATCCACTCGGCCTAGTCTATAGACCTTATGAATCCTGCATCCAACAATTTCTTTAGCTCCGTCTTTACCATTAATACGATATGGGGATGTATTTTTCTTAATTTTTGCTTGACAGGCTTGATTCCCGCAGGCAAAGACAAATGATGCATGAGCAGATTTGGATCTAAGCCTGGCATATCGGAATATGACCAAGCGAAGTTGATGCTTCTTTCCTTAAAGAAATCGATGAATTCTAGTCTCTCTTGATTTGTCATGGATTCTGCTAGATGTAGGATTTTTAATTTTTCTTCAGTGCCGATGTTCACAGACTGTGTTGGTTCTACCAGGACTGATGATCGCTCATGATAATGTTCCAGAAGAGTGTCAAATCTCCCATCCTTCAGTGCCTCAGAAAGGTTTTCATCGTTAGATGCATTCTTTATTTTTCTTTTTCCAGATCTAATGCTGCCATATAATGGTTTTAACCATTAGATCTATTTTCCCTGTTTTCAGTTTTGCAATTGGAAGATTTGACACCCTCCTGCCGAGTCGTGTTGTTATGAGTATTACGGATAGAACTTGTACCAGGTTCGCTATGACATAGGAAATTTACGATGGCATCATCGTTTGCAAATTGTGGTACATTCAAAGGTTCGATAGGTTCCTAGTCAATAAGTTCAGGATGGATTAAATGCATGAAGTCATCGAATTGACTTAGGTCGATGGAAGTAAGGGTTAGGACAACAATGTCGTCATAGTTGTCATTTGGGATATCGAGATCAATGATGGTACCCTCTTCAAGATCATCTAGTTCACTCAAATTCTGTTCGTCCCCACTTGAGTCATCGATATTTAGTGATCTTGCTACGAATGGTCTAGACCCAAAGCCTTGTCCCTCCTCACGCGTAGGTGCATATTGTTGGATTACATCAACTTGAATATCGGTGAAAGATACATCGAAACCTAGATCCCACTCATATTCATTTTGAATCTGTTTCAGAGCTATCTCTAATCTGAAGGATCCTTTCTACAACTCTCTTTGTCATCTCTTGTTTTTGTTCCTCAGAGTATCCTAGTCCTGGCTTCTCTTTTGAATGGAGAGTGAGGGGTTGAATAGGCTCTATGATTCCATCCTTCCTTAACCCAACAGGTCCTTGTCCCTCATAACCCATTTTTTCTAGGATAGCTTTCCCTTTGCCATATTTGTCGGTGTTGATATTGACATTCTTGATACTGATATTTGATGTCGAGGATTCCTCATCTTTGTATAACCAATCCATGATTGATTTGTTGTCCGATTCATCCTCTATGGTGCCGGCTTTTACAAACCTTTCTTCAAGAACTGTGACAAGTAGTGATGTTTGATGTTTGATCATAGATGGTTGACCATATGTCTTAGGAGATGGCGTTAACTATGAAAGGTTAAGCGATTGCTCCATAGAATATTGTCCCATTCCCTTGTCTGTCAGTTGGACTTGCTCTTAAAATTTTTGTGATAAAGAAGTTTGTGGATCCAGATTGTCTGTTGATTGAGTTTCAATAGGACTTGTTTCTTTTGCTTTATCCTTCTTCTCTACCCACTTGGTGGTGATACTTGGACGTTTTTCTTCGTTGGATGATTTTGAACTAGATGCTTCCCTGTTGTGAGGCACAAAGGTATCTTGAGAGATTCTAAGTGTGTCAGAATGTTGAGGATGATTATAATCAGCAAATATAGTCACCTCCTGTCCATTGACTGGGAACTTTAAACATTGATGATATGTTGAAGGCACAACCTGCATTTCATGGATCCATGGTCGTCCTAAGAGTATGTTGTATGCTAACTCTTTTTCCAATACTTGAAATGCTATGTGTTTCATCATTGGCCCCACTTGAATGGGTAACACAATTAAGCCCTTAGATGATTTTTCTTCCCCATCATATGCTTTTATAGTCATTTTCCTTCGGGCATCAATAGCATCATCATAATACCCTAGTGCACGGATTAACTTGAGAGTGCAAATGTTCATACTAGCTCCCCCATCTATTAAGACTCTCTTTACGCGATGATTGTGGATCAAGACTTCGATATGGAGTGCGGTATTATGGGGATGGTTTAGTGAGACATCATCCTGTTCAGAGAATGATAGACAATGCGGGGTAGTCAAATGCCCCACCATAGCTTGGAACTGGCAAACATCTAGATTCTTTGGTACCGTGGTGGCAACTAGTGCTTGTTCTAGAACCTCCTTATGCGATGGTGATAATTTAAGGAGTTCTAGTATCAATATCTATGCAGGAATGTTATGTAGTTGATCGACAATGTTATAATGAGATGGAGTGGAACTGCATTTTTGGACCCAACTCCCTTTAACACTACCTTGGATTTCCCCCTAGTCATTACATTTGTTGGTTGATGTTCTTGATGGTCTCTGATTTTTAAGACGTTGATTTGATTTTCAGAGTTTTGTATGCTTGGGAGAAAATCCAAAGGGGCAGTGTTGTTGGTTTTAGGTTCGTTAATGTTATGACCAACTGTATGATCACTCTCTACTTCGGAAAGACAAAGGATTGTTTTGTCATAGACATGATTGATGTTCTTACCTTTGTTGTTTGTCGAGGATGATGCTCCTTTGTCATAGTTTGGCAAAGGGTCCTTGAAGGCTGAATGATCGTTATTGTTTTGAGGTCCCTCCACATATATTTTGTTGTTGTCAATCAAATCTTGTACCGCGTGTTTCAATTCCATACAATCGTTGGTTTTGTGGCCTTTGTTATTATGGAAGTTGCAGTAATCTATGTTATTCCACCATGGTGGTTTGACCTTTAGATCCCAGAATCGAGCTTCCCGTGCAGTGATGAGGCCACTGGTGACTAATTCTCTCATTGCCGATTCCATCGTTTGGCCCAAAGGTGTGAACCTACGCCAATTTGATGGTTTTTGATATGACTGTGTTTTTGCGATCTCTCGACATTGCTTTGTATGACATTCAATTTGACCATTTGATCATTGTTTTGATTCTTTGACGTAGATGCTGTGAAGTTAAAAATCGGTTTGACATTTTGGGAATCATTTGTTGTTTCGTTGGTAGTCGTGTTTCGGTTCTTTTGCCAAAATTTTGGCTTATCACTGCTTGAGTATTGATTGGAGGAGTTATTTGTGTTATTTGTTTTATCGTTGAAAGGCTTGATAACTCCTCTTTTGACTAGCGCTTCTTCAATTTTAAGACCATTTTCTATTACTTTTTTAAATGTGGGAGGACATTGCAATTCAAATCTATAACTCATTTCCTCTGTCAAGTTGTCAATGAACAATTCCATCTTTTCTTCCTCAGGAATGGATCGAGGATATCTAGTGAACAGTCGTCGCCATCTTTGTAGAAAAGACAAGAACGTCTCCCCTTTGTTTTGTTTTAAGTTATAAAGATCCTTTATTGTAACATCATGTTGGATGTTAAATGAATACTGGGAGATGAACCTGTCGACAAGTTCCTCAAAAGTCCTGATACCTGGTTGTAATTTTGAAAACCATTCCATACATGATCCTCCCAAGCTCCTTGGCAATAATCTCATTAAGTAAGTTTCCTCTTGGGAAAACTCAAGGCTCATTGTTTTGAATTCCCGGATATGATCTATCGGATCCGTTCTTCCATTGTATTTATCATACTTTGGGAATTCATAGTTTCTAGGAAAAGGTATTAGGCCGACTGTTGTGTTGAAAGGATAAGGACAAATGTCCTGTATCGCATACCTTTTGGTACTCCCTTTTGTCATATCCTGTATCTGTTGTTGTAACATTTACATTTGGGACATTAAAGCAACAACTAGATCTATTGCTTCTGTGGGTTGTAGTATTTCAGTCTCACTTGTTCCAGGTGCTTTCTTCAGATGATTTACGTCAAAGTCCTTAGGAAGTTTAGCCCCTAATTCAACCAACATTAAGATATATTTCTCCATGTCTTGTTCTAAGATCTTTTCCATAAATTTATGGAATTTGGGATCTTCTTGAGCTGTTTGAATATCCTTTGGAGTTATTTCGTTCTTATCGATTTGGTGTAGACTGTTCCAAGGATTTTCTTCTGCCATTGTTTGGGATGTTTCAAGTTCTTTCTCTAAGAGTCTCTATTTTTGGGACCTAGTGAAGATTGACATACAAATTTTTACTCTTTTTTCCGAAATGTTGATCTTCTATGCTAAAAAAATGTCAATTGAATTTTTAACAAAGTCGAAAAAGATGACTGATCTTATTGATAAGACTATGTTAAAAAATTGATTACTATACTTGGTTTCGTGATAAAGGATGATAGTATCTTGATGATGAAACTTCAGTGTAGTAATTGATTATGTATTTGATTTGACACTTCTGATTTGCAAGATTTTGTTTCAGTTGATAAGATTGGAAATTTGTATAAACCTATCTGATTTTGGTTTCCTAGACAGTGATTCTGATAAAAAGAAACTTGTGTTCTAGTAAAAACAGTGGATAAATGCAATACAGACCGACTCGTATGATTTTTGAACTCTTTGTTTTGAAAGCGCTAAAATAGAGTACAGAGGCGCTATTTCACATAAGCGCTAAAATAGGCGATGGAAGCGCTATTTTGATAGAAGCGCTAAAACAGTGCCCGAAAGTGCTGGAAAAAGTGATGAAAGCGCTATCTTGATAGAAGCGCCGAAATAGTGCCCGAAAACGCTGAAAAAGATGATGAAAGCACCGTTTGATGAAAGTGCTAAAATAAAGACTATAAGCGCTAAAGCAGTGCTCAGAAGTGTCGTTTTATAAAAGCGCTAAAACACTACTCAGAAGCACTGTTTTATAAAAGCGCTAAAACAGTGACCCGAAGCATTGAAACAGGTTTCTAGAGCACTAAAAACATGACTTTTAAGACTCTCTATTGTAAAATTTGATCTGGCCTTGTGGCATACTCTATCATGGGTTGTGGAAAATAGGAATGACGTATGCGTTAACTACGGTTGTGATACTGTGTGAGAGCTCTCCTTTGGAAGAAGGCTCATGAATAGAGTGGCTCTACAGCGTAATCAAGAGTGTGACCCCTAGCGAAATTGTGATATCTATGGATGAAGGTTCTATGTTGTAAAAATATCTTTCAATTCTGATATAGAAAACACCTTCTCCTTAAATTATCTCGATAACTGAGAAGTTTCTTGGGTTTGGTGATTTTGATTGTTCTCTTGACAAACGTGGTGGACTTCCACTTTCGAATCATGAATTTCTTGACCTAATTTGACTTGTTGTTTTCAGGATGATCTTTAATCTGATTATAATGAATTTTGTGAAAACACAACAAGCAATTGTGAGATAATTGTTTTAAACTGAATAGATCGTGTATGTTCAAGAACCACGAATGGTCCTTATTGATTTTCACGGGTCGCTTTGACAAATGTACACAAATCAGACAGACTCACTCTTAAGGATAAATAGGTCATTGTTATACTCATAGCCCACATCTTGAATTGCGTTGACGCACACAACCGTGTCACCCCCTAGAGGGCGCCCGTATTTTTGTCGTTTCCAAGCATGTACTCAGAGTTGGATTTCTCATCCTCTGAGCAAACGGTCCTTGACAATTGTATGGTGAGTGTCTTGGGGGCAGATTCTTCCCTCCCCTTGCACCGTGAGTATGATAATGTATGGTTACTGACTCGGTGGGATACTACTCTATGGTTCGTAGATAGGCTTCCGTGCGGTGCGGCAATTGATAAACTCTCTTAGGAGACCTCCCAATCTTTAGAATAAAGATTTTGGGGATGGTTATCTTGCTCACTACCGTCAAGTTGGACTTTCATCAATAACTTGCATTTTGATTATAGTGGGTTGGAATCCTTGGCTTTAGGCGTTCCCACTTAGGTCATTCCCGTAGGGTGAGTACTTTTTCCCACTACGACAGGCCTTCTAAAAGATTTAAAAAAGCGTAAATAGCATGAAATAAAGATGAATTTGGTGCTTTGATCACCCAGTTAAGGGGAGAGCATAAGCCTAATCACCACACAAACACAACATATAAGTTGTTTTGTTTTAAGCCCAAAAAAACAATTTTCTAATCTATGTGAAGATTTTGCTTCACAAAAATCATGATGTTCTTTTTAACCGATACTATAAAAAGTGCGATGACTACCCTAGGATTGATAAATTTGTTTTAAGAAAAACAAAAAGTGGCTACCCTAGGATTGATAAATTTTAGTCTAACTGTGAAAAAAATTAAAATATGGCCATGGTCGCGTTGGATCCAGACTGAATTTACAAAAGCACTGAAACAGTCCACCAAAGTGCTATAGCTTTTACCTGATGCACTAAAATCGAAAGCACCAAAACAGAGCACCGAAGCGCCAGAGTTTTCCACATAAGCGCTAAATCAACTTTTCTGGAAATGGATCACCGATGCGCCAAAACAGGTCATGGAAGCGCTAGAATTGAAAGCGCTGAAAGTTTTGACGAATGCGCTATAGTATCACGGAAGCATCGAAACAAAGCACGAAAGCGCCATAGTTTGCCACAGATGCGCTATAGTATTTGACGAAAGCACTGAAACAAAACATGCCAGAAACCTGCGCGACACTTTTTAGAAAAATTGATAAAAATTGGGGTTAATGCTCCACGATGGGTGCCAAACTGTAAGTGTGAATAAGGTGTAAAGAAATAAAACACTTGTTAATGAAACATTGCATCAAAGATCAAGCTAATTAATCAATTGAAAGCGTTTCATTGTCTCCTATCTTTAAAGATTTATTAAGCTATGTGCTCTCAGATTTAAATGACACTATAATTATTAAAATAACAATCTAAAGAACAGAATGATACTGATGCAATGATATGGAGCTAAATGTGATAATACTAGATGATAAAGAAAACCAAATAAGAATGGATTGACATAGAAACTTATAAACAAAGCCACTGGAGGCAGCTATGATATGAAAGCTTGAATGCTAGATGTTGAATGCTTGATGCTTGAATTCCTGCAGAGTAAGAGTGTATAAGTTAGATTATCTGAATCCTTTCCTTGGTTGAATGAAGCTGTATTTATAGATTTTCTTGGCTGTAGAAATGCACAGGGATGGCAAAAAGAGGCTTGGATTCAATCTGGAGGATTGAATGGTGAAAGATGGAGGAGATTGAGAGAATTTTGGAGATTGTCTCTACCCATGAAAACACTAGGCAAGAGAAGAGGAAAGATTGATGGAGGAGGATTGAGAGATAAATTTGCAATTTGTCTCCAATTCTTCTCGTGAAGTTTCAATCAATTAATTTGACATGATTTTAGACATAAGATATCTAATTTGATTTTGAGAAAATATAGAGGAATATTCCTTATACCTTTATTTAAATATTTTTGATTTATTTAAATTAGCAAAAGAGGGATAAATAATTTAATAAAACAAACTATAGAAGTTGTTTATTAAATTAAACAGAAGAATAATGGTAATTAATCAATAAAACGTTTGATCTTTATTTAATTAATTTAAGATTGATGTGATAGAATAAAATAGGGATATAATAATTAAATCAAACAAAGTATTTAATTTTGTTTATTTAATTAAGATGAGATAATAGAATTTAGAAGAATTTAAATGTGAACTATATAAATAAATATTTCTATTTATTTAAATAGTAGAAGAATTTAGGATAATCAATTAAATAATTTGTATTTAATTAATCGGATTCTCCAGACCATTTTTAGGTGTATACAGATGGTAGTGTTGCAAATGGCTATAAAAGTGTGGAAGCATGAATAGCAATCCATACATCAATTAGAAAAAAACAAATATAGACTTGTCAGACCCAAAAATCACAAAGGGTGGAACACAATCCTTGCAATAAACAAATATTAAGAGGTTAGAAGAAAAAGGAAGTAAAAGGGAAATTGACTCAAATGATGTCAAATCATACACTCAAGCAGATAAAAGCCCAACCAATAAGTTAGATGAGGTAAGGACAAGATAGCAAAGCACAAGCAAGAGAGAACAATGCAAGGTAGGAAATAGAAAAAAATATAATTATTAGAGAGATGAGAGATTATGGAAAACTTGAAAGTACCTTCAATCTTACAAGTGATTTTCTAAGAAAAACATTGCATTGGAGGAGGAAAATCTAACAATTAAGAAGGATTGGGAAATTAAGTGAAGAGGGTATCAAGCCTATCAAAGTTTCCTTGATGAGTATAGAAGACAAATACTAGCTTCTAAGAAAAAAGAGGCTTTTAAAGGGGCTTCCATTTCTTCTTAGATGAAAATTCTAAACTCAATGCAAGAAGAGGCAATACTAGTGGAATTGGGAAAAGTAAGAGCAATGAGTGATGAAGCTACAAAAGGTGTGGTTGCAAAAAGAAAAAGCCATCATCACCAATTTATTGTCCCAAAACACAAATCGATTGGTTAACAATGACAACGTATGTAACAAAGAAAGAATGGATGAAAAATGATAAATTCTAACTTGAGCCTTTAGCCCCAAGGCAAATAGCAAGTAAGGCTCCCTATGAGGACTTCAAACTAGTGTGTTGGAGTTGTAGAGGCTACCCATGGAGAAGGGGACTTGGGTTAGAACATATCATTGACGGAAGAGACATGATATGTCTCATGAATACTCATGAGCATGATGGGTGCAAGACAACTACTTTTGAAAAATATACAAAATTTGCAATTTAGAATAATGTGGTTGCAAATAGCAAAGGGTGCAATGGCATAATGGTCTCAATTAAAGAACCATGGGGAAGAAACAATCAATTGAAAAAAAGACCCAAATAAGAAATACATTTGATTAAATTTTTTGAGAATGGTAGGCACATAAGAATTGTATTATGTTGTTTTGCCCCATAGACGTCAAAATTGTACAAACAAATGGGTTAAATTGTAAGGATACTTTTGCAGCACCGAAAAAAGATGTTTAATCTTTCTCACAACAAGGAGAAGTTCTCTTAGTGGACGACTTTAATGCAATACAATCTAATGAACAAAATGGAATCTTAGGGAGTAGGGACAATAACAATCCTCAATGGCTAATGGAAGAGACAAGGCAATAGTGGTTGATGTGTTTAGTGGATAATGAATATATCAACCATTTTGGTGAATAATTGCATGCTTTATGTGGCATTTTTAATTTGATTATTTCCAATAGTATGGGCAATTGGAAAAGCTCTGAAAATTATACATGCAAGACCTACAATAAAGCAAGTGTTCTTGATTATGCTATTTGTTCACAATGATTGATTGACAAGATGAAATAGGCCGTGATTGAAGATCCCCTAAATGATTTAAAATCATACCATAATCTAATATAAATTTTGCTATCTTACCCAAAAAAAATTAACATATGATATAAAAACAACCCACTCACCAACCAACAAAGGGAAAAATCATTTTAATCCAAGAAAACTGCAATATATTCGAGGAAGCATTGGTGCAGATGGTGTTTTGCAAAAAATAATTGGAAAAGGTCAAAGTTAAGTTGTGTAGTTTGCTTTTTTGAGTTAATGTTTAAGTTATTTTGGGTGACGAGTTCCGAAGGATGGAGTAGTGGTAGCGGGCGGGATGGGATGAAAGGGTACATTGAGGGGAAGCGACATTTAATGCCATTAATGGGCAGCAATAAAACTCAAAATGGGTATTAAGGCCAAGGTGGGCAGAACATTTTCATAGATAGGTGGTTAAGTGCAAGCGTCTGGCATTCTGCTATGGAATTCTGCTATGGGGATTAAGGCCAAGGTGGGCAGGGCAGAACATTTTCATAGATAGGTGGTTAAGTGCAAGCGTCTGGCATTCTGCTATGGATACGTCTGACTAGCAACAGGTGGCAGATGGCATTTCTTGGTAGGATTACCGATCTTAGATTGAAGTTCTATCTTCAAGGTCGAAGGGAAATTGCCAATGGAGGCCATTAAGATGATTCTAGGTAGAGAATTTTTGGTTGCAGATGAGAGGTATCGGGTAAACATAGATTTATCTTCACATTTCATTGGAGCCCTGTTGGATTTGAATGCACCAAAGGGTATGGTCTTGGCTATGGCAAGGTTTATTATAAAACATGAATTCTTGGTGGGCGTTGAGGCTCAGAATTCCAAGGCCGAGAGACGTTCATCGCTTGTTTATTTAAGGAGAAGGTGTGTCGCTTGATATCTCTGGTGTAGCGTTGATGAGACATAGAGTAAGGATAGAGTGCGATTACAGGTTTTTAAAGAAACTTCTATGGCTTGAACTAGCTCAAAACTGGGATTGGATTGGAGAATTTTTTGACTTCGTCGAGACAATAGCAGACAAATAAAGCATGGTATTTCGAATATGGCAATTTTTTTGAATTGATATATACAGTTAACTACATCTATGGAAGCATGTAACATCTTGTGCCCTGCGGGGTAAATTTTATGTATCTGAATGGAATGAAATCTGGTTTGCGAAGAACAATGTAATTTTTTGTAGGATATGGGAAGGGTAAGGAATTGAGGTCGTGTGTGGCCTTTTCAAGAAGAAAAATCAAGATAATGTAAAGGGGGTAGCTGGAAAATGGGGTGCAAGATGGAACCTAACAATGCAATCTCGATTTTTCAGCAATATAATCTCCTTGCTTACATATCAAAAAATATATATTCAAGGAAACATCAAGGAAATTAATGCAAAATGAAAGAAAAAGATTGTGCAAGGTTTAAGAATTCATGAGCTAACAAACATAATTCAAGAGGCACTTGATGGTTGTAAAAGGACAAATAACAATTAGAAGAAAATAATTTAGTTTCTTACAAATGCATGGTTTGACGAGGATTGTAAAGTTGCAAGGAGAGTTATCAAGGAGTTAGGTAAAGAGAAGAACATAAAGTTATAGAAGCATATTCTACAATTAAAAAAACGGTATTCATGTATACAAGGAGACAAGAGTTGATATATTTAGGGAAGAATAACCAAAAAATAGTTTAGAGGTAACTTCAATCAAGAAAAACACAAACAAAGAATAACATAATAAACATTAAATGTTTTGAATATGCAAAACAATTGCAAGAGGAATCAGGTGTTGAAGTCCCCCTTAGGGCCAACATGACAATGGAATTATTCACTTTACAAGAGGTTAAGGAAAGTATCAAGAAATGAGGCACAAGAAAGGTTAGAGACATGGTTAAGTTTCAAGCTAAACAACTAAAATGGGGGATGAAAATCCTCACTCCTCACATTGTGAAAATATTCAACAACATCATCTAACATGGGTTCCCAAGAGATTAGGTTACCGACTTAGCAATACCTTTCTTTAAAGTGGGGATGTTAACAATCCTTCCAACTATCAAATCATCATGATCAATTGTTTGTTTGGTAATATGGTTTAGCAAAATTAGCAAGTGAGAAAAATAAAAAGAAAAGAGAACAAAAGGGAAAGTGGGTTCAAACCAAAACACTCAATGATTGATCACAAAATCACTTTAAGGCATATCATTGAAAATGTTTGGAAGCACAAAATATTAAAATTTTGACTCCATTAATTTTGAATAGTAGTAGGATTCTTAAGACACAACTCGGTTGTAGGGCCAAAATCAATGTTCAAATGGAGTCAATTTTTGAATTTTTTTGGCATATTTGTGTTCCTCTTAGAAAGTTATGCAATTCCAAAATAAATGACATGTTTTGAGTTCCTATGATCACATAGTTTGTTATTAAGTCTACATGATGTTTTATTAACCCATAAAAATGATTAATTGAGTTATTTTGGCAACTTGTTAAGGTTGTATAATAATCTCGTGGAAAAATAAATGTCTTCTAAGTAGTTTAAAAAAAACAGTAGTTGTATAAATAACAAAAATGCCATAAAAGTGACTTTTGACATTCCATAATTATGATGCTTCATCTTCTTCTCTACAATGGTATTTTCAATCTCTAAATGTCTTAGGGATCTATATATACTATGGGTGAGTGGTGATATGGATCATTTAAGAGTGTTTGAGTCTTATAGCTTAAGTTGAGAGCATTTATGAGTGTTTAAGCTCACACTCATGATTACCATGTAGTAGAGGTTTGAAATTTTATTGAACTGAGTTGTAATTAGTCATGTAAAAGTGTTTACAAGCTTTGAAGTAAGTTTGTAGGCTACTAATCGATTGTTACAAGCCAATTTGGAGTACTAAGCAAGGTTTCTCACACTTTTGATGGTACCTTTACCCACAAGGGGTTTCTCCATATTAGCCCTGTCTCATTTTTGTTGTATTATCTATGTTTTTTTATTTCATGTTATATATCCATTCTGATTAAAGATTTATTTTTTTGGTAAAAGGTAGTATGCCTATATATATTTATAAAAGGATGTACAAAAGTATATATATGATATATTTTGACTCTCATCAACCAAATTTAACCATTTTCCCCCCTATCTTGCCTAGAAATACATTTGTAACTGATTTCGAACTATAATCCCAAAATAATAACTCAACAAATTACATAACATTTACTCAAAAGATCTAGCTTTGAATCCCATAATCTGATTAAAGAATTTTAGTTATTTATTGTTCTCAAATTCTCTCACATTTTTATAAAATTGGTAACTACATGTGATCAATTGTTAATATGAGGGTGATCCCACAATAGTGATTTACAATTTTTGGGCAAAGTGGACATTGCAATTATTATTTTTAACTAAATCTTCACTTTCGGGCTCTTGTAGCGGCTAAACCGTGAGGAATTTGAAAATTATGCAAACTAGAGTCTCATCACATTTTGTCTCTAGATTCTAAAAATATTTTTTTCAAAATTTTTGGAATCAGATTGCACTTTTTTTCCATCTCCCACGAAAACTGGTTTTTTTCATAAAACATCATTTTTAAAAAGTGACGCTCACTGTATACAACATAACTTTTTTTGTATGAAGGATAAAATTCTATTTTTTTTCGAATTCAGATTTGTAACTATAGTATCTATCACTTTCATTTGGTCTCATAGTTTTTTATTGAATATTTTTTCCTTAATCAAGTTTCAAAGTCAAACCAATTGCAATTCAGACATAGGCGGACTGTATACAACATAACTTTTTTTGTATGAATTGAAATTCAATTTTTTTTTTTAATGGATCAAGGACATCAATACCTAGCCTCAACGCATTTAAAAAAAAATTATTTTGATAATCTGCAATTTTTCCACATGTGCAAACCAGAGATTTTGATTTTTAGTGAAAAACCAATGTTTAATAAAACTAAAAACTAAAATACATAATAAAAGCAAATCATATTAAAATTATATTCGACGGGTAGCTCATTCCGAGGACTATCATTATCTAGTTGGGTTTCTGAATTTTCCTGTATTTTCATTTTCAAATTGAGCTTCGAACGACAATTTTTTACAAAAAAATTCTTTTTTTTTAGGAGATAGGGGAAAAAGGGTGTTTGACCGAACCTCTTAAAGGGTTTCGGCCGAACATCCTTAAAGGGGTTCGACCGATCCTACTTTACATTAAAATAATGAAAAAAATTCACGGGGTCCGGGAAAATGACGGGGTTTTAAAAAAAAATCCTTATTAAGGAAGGGAATACAAGAGACGTAAACAAAAGACAGTATAAAACAGTACATGCTTACTCAACCAAGACGATAAAGAAGATGAGAGGAGCTTACCACCTCCGTCTAAAACACTCAAGGCTTGTGGAGGAGAAAATGAGAGGAACTCAAGCCTTTGCTGCAATGGTGTGTGTCCTGCGCTTGCACTATCAAAGTGATGGAGTGGTAGATTGATGCAATGGAGTGTGAAATGCTGCTACAAAGCTTGTGGATGGATGCTCAAAGCATGGAGAGATTGTGTAAGCTTGTGAAGAAGATCAACCAACTTCCAAAATGGAAGATATGAAGGAAAAGGATGAAAAATGGTCATATTCAGGTTGGCCAGCCAAAGAGGAGCGTTACACTTCGACTTCCAATCGAAAGAGTAACGTCTTTGCAGTCTCCAACCGTAGGAATCTTCCAAGTACGTCTGCGCATCGTGCGGGCATCCCCAACAGAAATGCTCCCACCGACACACATAATAGGCACCAAGTATGATGTGGATAGTGGGCTTAAGTGGAATTAAGCCTCCGCCTTAGGTTTTCTAAAGTGCAAGGGGGTAAAAGGGAATTTTTGTTAGGGGTGCAAATTCATGCTTATACAATATTATTAAAAATATTCTAAATATAGATGATTGTTGCAATAGTCATAATGATGGTAGTTACAAAAGAAGATAATTGACAAGTGTAACAAGAGTTATACTATTGCCTATTTAATATGATCTAATATAGAATACTACTATTACATGTTTAATGACCGAATCAAAGTAATCTAGAGGTTTAGTCATTAGATTACAATATAGCATTTGAGATATGCAAAAATGAGGAGAAATATTTGCATGAGAAACTTTCAAGATATCATGTACATGAGAAAGATATACAAAAATAACATAATAAACATGCTCTACTTAAGAGTTATCAATTGCTTTCCTTGTCCTTTGAAGTGACACATCTAATTTGGCTAAGTTGTGATTAGGATTAGTTTCAAAGTGCCACTAGATCCTTTGAAGCATAACTGGTCATTAACTTTGTCGAGTTGAACCTTAGCTCATATTTGTGTAGAGTTGAACCTTAGATCCTTTAAAGCATAACTGGTCATTAACTTTGTAGAGTTAATGTCTTATTGATCTATAAATAGTGTATGAAGGGTGACACAAATAAATCGAGTCATAACTATAGTATTGGGAGCATTTGTGTATTTAAGCTCATATCTTATAATTGTCATGTAGCAAGGGTTTGAAAGTTTGCAAAATTGAGTTGTAATTGGTTATGTCTATGATTATAGTAATTCTAAGATAACTCAACAAGCTTGTGATCAATTATAACAAGCTAATTTGGAGTACTAAGTGAATTTTCTCACATTTTTTGGTAATTTTTTTACCCACAAGGGTTTCTCCATGTTAACTCTCTTTGTTTCCTTTTTGTAGTATTGTCTTTGTGTTTCAATTTCATTCCATGTGTTCATTCTAATTAAAGAATTTAAATCATTTATTTCTTTCAAATTCTAATATTTTTGTAAGATTACTAACTATGCATGAAGAATATCCTCCCTAGTTTATGGATAAGTGATACTATAGCCAATATTTTTTGGGGGGAAGGTGTGTAAGAGTCAAAATTTCCTTTGGGGAAGTGGTATCACATCCTATTGTTTTATTGTAGATTTTTTTGTGTACTAACTACACAACACAGTGCAAGTGAAAAATCTTGTTGCCTTGTTGAAAGAGAAATTTATTCCCAAAGTGAATCATAAGCATGGTTGGAGAAGCAAGGTTCCTCAAGCTAGAGGCTATTATTTCCAGGTTATTTCAATTGTTGGAGTCTAAAATATGTCAAGTTGAAACCTTCATGAAGAAAAAATGCTCATTGGAGAGTAAGGGGATAACCCACTTCTAAGAAAAGGAAAATTTCCAAGGTTAACAAAATCTTTCAAGTAAGCCTTGAGATGAAGGCAAGTCAAGAGTTGGGATCCCATAAATTGAAGATGATGGGATTCAACTAGAATAATATCTAGAGCAGTTGGAGTTATATTCTTGTTTATTTTTCTATGCTAAGGTATGACTAGCAAGTAAGCTTAGAATTGGTTTCAATTTCTCTCAATTTTTATGAGACAAAAAAAAAAGGAATTTTAAAAAGCATTAACTATGACCAGCATCATGTTTTGAGTTTGTATGAAGTTATGACTCCAAGAAGTTGTTGAAATTGCACAATTTGCCATTGAAGCTCATATTTTTTAACCCACATAAATGATGATTGGGTTATTTTAGTAACTTATTAAGGTTGTACAATTATCCTATGTGGAAAAATAAACATCTTATATGTAACTAAAAACCAATATTTGCATAAATGACAAAAATGTATTAGAAAGTGACTTCTAGCATTCTAGAATTACAATGCTTCATCACCTTGGTCTTTACAAGTTCTAAACATCTTACTGATCTATATATACTATATAAGTGGTGATATGGATCAAAAAAGAGTTGTTTGAGCATTATAGCTCAAGTATTGGGAGCATTTGCGAGTGTTTAAGCTCATACTTTGATTGTCACATAGTAGAGGTTTGAAAGTTTGCTGAATTGAGTTGGAATTGGTTGTGTAAGATTGTTTACAAGCTCTAAAGTACGTCTATAGGCTAGTGATCAATTGCAACAAGCCAACTTGAAGTAATCAGTAAGGTTTGACACACTTTTGGTAGATACTTTTTACCTACAAGTGGTTTCTTCATACTAAATCTCTGTCTCCTATTTTGTGGTATTGTCTCTATTTTCTAATTTCATGCTACATGTTCATTCTAACTAGATAATTCATCATTTATTTTTCTCAAATTCTAAATCTCACATTTTCTATAAGATTGGTTACTACATGTGAGGAATATCCTCTCCAGTTTACAAATAAATAAACATGCCCTTGGCCACTACTTTTGGGCATGGACAAATCCACCTAGATTATGGGCCTTTTAGATCTAGTAACAACTCATCTCACTTTCATTTCTACTCCAACATATTATCTTAGATAGTAAGAACATAATGAACACACTAGAGAAGATCCTCACTAAACCACAATCACCTCAAGTCTAATAAGGGTTTGAAGGTCCCTTGACACAACTTTAAAATATCTACATTCTCCTCCTACATAGGGAAGATGCTAGTCACATACAAAATGGAATTTTGAGGAAGCATATCACCACACGAGTGAGATAATTGTTTGAACATTGGTCATGTGACACTTGTTACCAAGAGATAGTTACCATTTTTGTCCACCACCTCCTATTTAACTTTACCAAAATCCAAGTAGTGGTTTCTTAAAGTTTTAACTTTTTCCTAGGCATTTTGCGTTTACAATAGGTCCTAGTGCTAGTGTCCCTTGGCTTCTAGCAATGAAATATACCACAAACCATCCTTCACCATTGTAGTGGATGACAACATGGTTAAGGGGTGTGTGCCATGACCTTAATAAATTTAAATATATTTTTTTTATCGCTTGTTGATCACCAAGGTCCCATAAGGGTGAGGTGAGAGCATGTGGAAAGTAAATACTACTATTTAACATTATAATCAATAAGATCTAGTGAGGGTGAGTGAGAACATACAATGGATGACTAAAAATTGTGTGTGTGTGTGTGTGTGTGTGTGTGCATACATGTGTATTATTCAAATAAACAAGAATTCTCAAAAGATGTCACAATAGATTACATGAACAATAAAAATATGTTGGAGCTAAATAAATATATTCAAATATGTCAAAATATCATCAAAAAACACACATATGTGAATCAATCTAAATTAGATTTCCCTCAAGAAATTGAAGTGATTTCATCTCCCGATCTCTAAATCCAAGGGCTTTCATCCTTTAGTAAATAGTTGAACACGAGGCTCAAACTATGACATAAATTGTATGAACAATGTCAATTGTCTCAAAGACAAACAAGCATCTCAATATATAGCATGAGTAGGCACAAATTCCAATGCCTCATTTTCCCTTTCAAAGATAGGTATCAAAACATTAATGAGATTATTTCATCAAAGTAGCCCCCACTTTGCTAACCAACATGTAAATCATTAATGAGCTATCATGGAATTTATCATGAAGAATTTTCCAAGTGTCTCAAGGGTTTTAACACCTCTTTTTAGAAATACATGCCCCCATAAGCTATTATTAAATATGTGTTTCTTCTATTTTCGAAACCATGGCTCCTTTATTAGAATATTTTTATATCCTTATCAAGAAAATAAGGATAGGACCCATAGAACCCAATTAGTCAAAAAGATTGCTTGTCCATAGGCAATACAAAGTTGCTTGCTAAAAATTATATGATCCCGCACCTTTTGTAGGTAGTTTCCTCCAATAGACCAAGCATTCTATAATTTTTTTATTCATCAATCTAGAAAATAAAACAAATACTTTTAGCACAAATACAACCTCTGAATGAGATTACACTCAAGAACTTGAAGGGGAGTCATCCTCTAATCTCTAAATCTAAGGATTTTGGTCCTTCAATTAATAGCTGAACACAAGGCTCAAGCTATGACATAAATTGTATGAAAAATGACAACTATCTCAAAGACAAACAAGCACCTCAATATACAATACTAATAGGGCACAAAATCCAATGTATTGTTTTCCCTTTCAACAATAGCAATTAAAATGGTAATGAGATTATTTCCTCAAAAATAGCCCTTACTTTATCATGAATGCCAACTTGTAACTCCTCATTAATGAGCTATCATTGAATCTATCATGAAGAAATTATCAAGTGTCTCGAGGGTTATACCACCTATTTTTATAAATCCACACCCCCATAAACTATTATTTTATTTGTGCTTCTATTTCCTGAAACCATGGCTCAATCCATTAAAATATTTATATATCCTTATCAAGAAAATAAAGATAGCACCCACATAAGCCAAATAGTTAAAAAAAGAAAGCATTACAACTTGTAGATCATTCTTGAAATTGTGTGTCCAAAGGAAACACTATTATGAAATAACTTACAAAATAGAATGATATGATAAGAAATATGTTGCAAATACTTGATAATAATATGCTACTTGAAGGGGGAAACCTCCAATAGTCGTCAATAAGAGCACAATACTTAACTTGATGATAATAACCTACCTATACCTCGTATATATAATATACTTATGCATAAGATTTCACCTAGGCTGACCTAAATAACTAAATAACAATATAATAATGATAATATGACTTAATCAAGAGTTAAGGTAGCCACAAGCCGACTACTCATAAAACTATACTCAATATAGGGGTGGGGGCATAACATTGCCCTCCTCTTTACAAAAGGCATTGTCCTCAATGCTAACTTTTTCTTTTTTTTCTTCATCTCCATTTTACTTCCACTTCTTCTTCTACTATTGCTTCTTATTTATCTCCTTGTTCCTGCTCTTTTCTTGCTCTTGCTCCTGTTCTTGTTCTTGTTCTTTCTCTTTCTCCTGTTCTTGCTCTTGTTCTTTCTCTTCTTTTTTTCCTATTTGTGGCTACTTTTTGTTGTGAAGAAGTTCTAGAAAGATAAATTTGCAATAAATCACACAAATAAAGTCAAAATTCTCTAAAATATATATATGTAACTTACCAAGGCTCGGGTTGCACTTTCCCAAAAAAATCTCCCAAATTTTGCAGCTTTGAGAGAAAATTTGTTAGAAACCCTAATTCTATTATAAATCACGTATTTATGCTTCAAATTATTTGACATTTGGATTGTAGGCTCCTATAATAATTATTCAAAACCCATTAAAAATAAAAAACCAAATCTGCAATATTTGAGAGATATGCATTTTCCAAATAAACTACATAGAAACCCTAATTTTGCAATAAATCTCTCAATTCTACTCCAATTCCTTTGAAATCTAGGTTGTAGCTTCTTGAATATGTCCTTAAATAACCCTTTAAAAATCAGACAAAATTTTTCCAATATTTGGGATATATGGGTTTCACAAAATGACCTCCAAAATTTTAAAAAATGCCTTGTCATAACGGTGCCAAGATCACACTCTAATACCACTTTTTATGAAATTATTTACAAAATAGAATGATATGATAAGAAATATGTTGCAAATACTTGATAATAATATGCCACTTTCATGGGGCAACCTCCTAATCCACTTAGAGGGGGATACCTCCAATATTCTTCAAATAAGAGCACAAAAGTCAACTTGATAATAATAACCTATATATACCTCATATATATACCATACTTATGCCTAGGATATCGCCCAAGCCGACCTAGATAACCCTATATAAGCCTTAGTTCAACCTATATAACCGAATACCAATATAATAATGATAACATGAGTTAATTAAGAGTCAAGGTAGCCACAAGCTGACTACTCGTAACACTATACCCCCTATAGGGGTAGGGGCATAACAAATACAAAGTTGCTTGCTCAAAAATATATGATCCCTACCATGTAGTTTCTTTTGCAAGTAGGTTCCTCCAATGAACCAAGTATTCTAGAATTTTTTTATTCCTTAATTTCTTCACTCATGTATCAAGGATATCATTTAGCACCAAAAAGAAATTTTCCTTCATTATGCAAAGGTGGCAAATTAACTAACAATATAATACATTAGTATGCATTGCTTCTAGTTTTGACTATGTGAGTTATTTTCCTCAAAAAACTTGTACAATCAAAACCATGAGCAATGCATACTAACATCATGGACCATGGAGATTATATGTTTGCATTGTAATACATTGGTCAAGTGCCATTTTGAGGCAAGCCACATAATATGTTGCCTTTTGAAAATTTCAACTCATAAGCAACTTCACCAACCCTGTTTACAACTTCATAAGGTCTATAGAAGTGAGTTTTGGGTTTTTAACTCTATGTTGCTTAATGGAAGTCTTCCTATAAAGCTATACAAGTGAAAAAATAATGTCTCTAGCCTTAAATGACCTCTCAATAAGGTGTTGATTTACATAAAAATTATCTTGATTTTGAGCCCACTAGGTGATCCTTAAGTAACCTCAAATATCTTGGCTATGCCCTACCAAGTCACTAGCTACTAGTATCTTGTTGTTAGTGAGCACCAAATCTGTGAAGGTTAGTGCATCATATCAATATAGAGCCATAAAATGGACATGTGATGGGTGGTATTCTAGCAATATTCTCTAAAGTGCATCCTCTTGACCCATACTTCCTACTAGTTTGTGAGTTTCTATAATATTCTTCAACCCACTTATTCATTATTTTGTTTATTCATCTATCTATGGGTGATAATTGGTATTCAGAAGGAACTTGATACCAACCAAAGTAAATAGCTCCTAAAGAACCTAAGGAATTTTCTATTCATGTCATTGGCAATATTATACAAGAATCCATGTAGCTTAAATATTTTTCTACAAAATAAATTAGCTACCTAGTACATTCTAAACCATGTAGGAATGAAATAGTGTGAAAATTTATTTAGTCTATCCACTACAACATAAATGCAATCCTGTATGATTATCTTTGGGAGGCTAATGATGAAATCCATGGATACACTTGTTGGGAAAATTGCCAACATCTCCCCTTGGATTTGGGACATGGAGTAACCACTTCCCATGGATCCGCTTATCTCTAGCATTTGTATCGAGTGCTAAAAGGTCAATCTTTTGGCACCACGACAAATGTGTTCCAAAAAATGGTATCAAAGTTGAGTTACAGGTTCAAATCCCCTCAGGTGACGCTAAGGGCAAGGGGGGTTGTTGAAATACTCACCAACGTCTCCCTTTGGATTCGAGACATGGACTAATTGCCTCTTGTGGATCCACTTATCTCTGGCATTCGTATCAAACATTAAAAGGTCGATCTTTTAGTGCAACGACAAACGTGTTCCAACAACACTTTCCCATTTATAGTTGGGAATAGACAATGGTTGTAAATAACCTACAACAAAAAAATTCTCTACTTTATTTTGCTAGCAAGTTATGTATTCCCTTATATGTTTGGGTATATTTTCCTTAAGGCCATTTTAGGAGAACATTTCTCTTATTTTCTTGTAACTCTTTTAGAATCCTAGTTGCTCTCACACACATGTGCATAATGAAACACTTTCAAAATATTATTTATTTTACATTCAAGCACCATGAAGATTCGATAGTAACATCAAATGAGACCATATTCCACTAAATACTTGTCATCCTTCACACTTTCATCTAAGACATTAGTACCTTATGTATTCTTAGTATATTTTTCCGTAATGGAAACCTTACAATAAATAAAAAGGAAAAAAATGAATCTACATAAAGCATTGTAGAGAGTGCATCAACAAGTGCATTACTTTTATCTTTTATGCACTCTACATAAAATCATAGGCTTGAAGCTTACTCACACATTTTTTTTGTTAATTATTCAAGTTAGGTGGTCCAAATAAGAACTTCAAATTGTTATGACATGTTCTCACTACAAATCTTTCGGTAACCAAGTATTTTCTAAACTTAACCAAAACATACATAATGACAAGCATCTCTTTGTAATATATAGAAAAATTATTTTCTTAATCTTTCAAATTCTTACTTTCAAATACTATGGAGTGTCATTTTTGCATGAGTAATGCTTTAATTAATGGTGTAAAGATAGTGTTCATCCTAAGAGTAATATTGCACCTAGTTATTAAATTTACTTAGGATAGTAGGAATATTTAATTATTCTCACTTAGGTAGCTAACAATGGCATGTGTTCACCTTGATCATGATTGAATTAAAGCCCAAATCCAACTCTATGGAATGTTGGAATCTCTACTAGTGGCAAACATGGAAGCATATCACTAAAAACTATATAATGCTTATCCAAAATTGTTTGAATGTCAACATGATGAATGTGGCGCTTACCTAGAAATGTAGTAGGCATGCCTTTTATCACAAAGAAATTGGTTGCCTATGTAGCTCATCCTATACAAAAAATCCTCTCCATACTTAGTTGTGATCACTTGAGGTGACCTATTTGGAACGCCTCTAAGCATCATGTCTCTCTATTGAGATTTGAATTTTAATTCCGCGAATTCATAATTTTGTGAAAAACCTCTAACAATGTAACCATTGTATTCCTAGGACCATATGTGTTTTTGCTAATCCCACAACATAGAGATCATCAAACCTTATAATCACTAAAGAATAAATTTAATTATCAAACTACATTGGTGCATGGCACAGTGAATTCATCAACAACTATGACATTGGATCTAGCAAAGTCTTCAACCTTCAATAATTTCTTGACAACTAGACCTTCAATGACATTGTGTGTAGCCTCACTATCAATAATCATCATAATTTTTTGCCCGAATAATTCCTAGCAAACCTTGTGTTGTACCCCAAATTAAAATTTTCGCTACACTTAGGCATTTTGAAGAAATGAGTCAAAATACAGTTAAATCTGTCAAAAAGGTCAAAATTGGGGTTTGCATGTCATGCATGAGGGTCAAAAACTTAGAAATTTCAAAATCAGGCAATTTGGGTCGGTTCAAAACGATCAAATCTACAATACCCAGATTTTAGTTTTTCATCCCTAAATTTTAGGAAAAATTATATTTTTAGCAGTTTTCTAAGAATAGAAACTTTTTCTGGGTTTCTTAAGAAACATATACTTGTAAAATTTTCTAAAAATAATTTTTTTATAAAAATAGAAAGTTTGGATTTTTGGGTTAAGACTGATTTTGATTGGTTTAAAATACTTCCTCATCAGGCTGGTGCAATCAAAATCACAAAAAGATCAGTTTTACCCTATTGGGTCTATTTTGCTTTTTCAAAAGATTTTTCGAAGATCCAAGGTCATCAATGGAGGTCAGACAGTGGCTAGGTGTTAGAATCAAACATTCAAGCATCAAACATAGGTTGTCAACGAACAATGTGCATGAAGAACGAGGAATAGGCAAAGGAAGTTTGAAAAGTGAAAGATGCAAAATTTTGTCTAAGTCTAGAGACTTCAGGCGCCCCAATCAAGAAGAGGTGCCCATACTTTAATGCCTTAGAATATTTTTCATTTCGGCAGTCAAAGACAAGGAGGGCACGTTAAACAACGTAAAAAGTTGAAAAAATTCATAAATTTTTCTAACACTACCAGCCATGGGCGCCCTAAAAGGAGAAAGGCGCCCAACTTTTCAAGAGGTCAAAAGATAGAATTAGGGTTTCTGCCTCCAAGCCAATGTTGCTCAGAATCATCCCAGCTCCGCCATGAATCAGTTAGAATGCCCGTCAGATCATCCAGTCATCAGCAAATCCAATACAAACAGAGGTCATGGAGAGGTGTTTTTAGAACTCAAAAGATGAAAAACATAGAATAAAAACTAAGTCTGGAGGAGATGGGTGCCCCTGAAGGAAAAGGGTGCCCAAGCTTTTGAGGTATCTAATGATGAAATTTGCAGAAGGTCCCTCCAACGTAACTTCATCAAATTGGATCCAGCTTTCCATGCATTCATCAACTCGTCCGTCGAGGTTAGCAGTCGTCAGATGTTGCAAGCCGAACAAAGGCGAAATAGTGTGTAAAACAACAGAAGTTGGAAGCAACAGGGAAACTCAAAATAAAAACTAACACTGGAAGCCATGGGCGCCCCTGAAGGAGAAGGGCACATGGGGTTTAGAGCCACCAGAAGTCAGTTTCTGGAGATCAAGTATCCAAAAGACCCCTTCCAAAATCTTATTAGCTATCTAGTGAATCCGTCAGCCAATCGGTTTGATCAACACAACGCCCAGAATCATGAATTCATCTGAAGGTCAGAAGACAAGCATAAAATTGAAGATCATGAAAATGACTAACATTGGAGAAAATAGGCGCCCCTATTGGAGATAGGCACCTGACAATTTGAAGGGTCAAATGAAGCTTTTAGCAGATGACGTCTCCAAAACCATATTGTCAGATTCGATTGGGCTCCGTAATGGAATATTCAATTCATTTGTCGGATCAATCAGAAAGTCGGGAGACAAAGTTGAAATAGGGTTGAAAAATGAACGAAAGATGAAAATGATGGAAAATTGGCTAAGGCTGGGGAGACTGGGCGACATCCCTCAAGAAGGGCACCCAACTTCTCATGCCTTAGTAAATTTTTTAGAATTTTCAAAAATTTCAAAAGAGAGAAAAAATGCCTTTGCTCAAGGCATGAGCTAAGTTTAGGTTTTCATCAAATTAGGGTTTTGAGAAGCTGTTTTCAAAGAAAAAACTTATTTAAGGACACCTCTATGTATTTTTTTTCATATTTTCTTGTAGGTGTCTTCAAAGAGAAACATAGCATCAACTTCAAACCTATGTTTTTTAAGATCCAAGAACCTAAACTTGCTGGTTTTTCATAAAATTTTCAGATCAACACTTAAAGAAGGCTTGCTTTTTCATTTTTTTTCATCAAAAACATCAAATTTGTGAAGAAGAAGGCTATTGTTATCAATTTTCAACAAATTGGTCCATATTTGTTCTATCTTTTGGATAATTTGTTGAAGAATTTTCTCAAGGTTGCAGTAGTTGCTTTTATTTTGCATGTCAGAGAAAACTTAAAATTTTTCCATTTCTAATCTTCTGGGACTATACTAAACCTTCTTCTGGACAAAACCCATATCACAACTTTTTCAGAGAAACTTAAAGTTGTTGCATATTCAGTCAGAAGTCAAGGTTTGCAAAATCTAATCAATTGGGTTCATCCAGAATACGCTCATGAACAATACCCAGATGCTAGCTTTTTCTGCCCTTTTTTGGAGAAAATTAGGGTTTGCTGCTTTTTCAATCTTCACTTCAAATTTTCAAAAATGGACAATTTGGGTTGGCTTGTAACGAAATTTTAATCAAAACCCATATCTCATAAAAAATTCCAAAATTTCATCCGTTTGAGGAAGAAAAATCAGTAAGCTAAATTTTGAAAGTTTGCTAAAAATTGTCAGAACCTAGGTGTGTTTACTGTCAATCTTTAAGTTTTGCAGAATGGAGTACACTCCTACAAAGTTCAAGACCAAATCAGCATTGTACCATGATTTCATAGAGACAACTGAGACCGACTTACACCATATTAAGCCAGTATTCAATCTACGTCCTTTGGAAGATGCAGGCAACACCACCATCAGGCATCTTGGCCATTCAGGGCTTCTTGCGGTAGCATCCATATATTTCTCAGTAGCCTATAATTCATAATCACTTGTATCAAGCATTATAATCCAGCCACAAGGGAAATCCGGTCAATAGATGGAAGAATCATATGCAACTTAAAGCCATACATGATTGAGAAATGCTTCTCCATCCCACCATGGCCTGGAAGTGTCACCATCAATATTGAAGAATGTGAAAGGATATGGGAAGAGCATCAAGAAACATACAGCAAGAAGATTCCACAAAGGTGGCTGAAAGATAAATACGGTACATTGCCAAAGAACGTCAGGAGAGGAGAGTTCAAGGACGAATTTGCTATAATAATCACTCTACTCAACCGGGTTATTGGTCAAGCAGATGCAACAAAGTTTCAGCCTTGGATGTTTTACATTATACCTCACATAATGAAGAAGACTGAGTTCTATGATTGGCCTACATTGATCAGTGATTGCCTACACCATCAAATAACTCAGTATTTCAATAGACATGCATTCCAGATGGTCTCCTACCTAGTCTACTTGGTTGCTTATCAGGGTAAATTCAGAGGGTTAAACACGAAGGGTTCTCTAAATGTTCAACATGTATACAATTATTACACTTAGTTGGGGTTCACTACTGCATCACATCATTACAAATGGGTGAATGAAGCATTCTTAATCTACACAGTGCGTGACTTGGACAACAAGCTACATGTTCGCATCTCATCTGTTGCTATGGCTGCAATATCAGAATGGGTTGATTGGTTTATTCAGTTTGCCACTTTCACTTACCTAAGGGTGTACGGTTATTCAGGAGCTCCTCTTATATTACCAAGGTATCCATCAGATGAAGTCGTGTTTATGGAATTTATCACACAGGTATCAAGTGTGCACACTCACCTACCCAACAAAAAGAAATTAGCCTTCAGCTTTCCTTTTGTTTTAGGTATTTACACTTGCAGGTCATTCACAAAAGCTAAAATAATGGGTGATGAGTTAGATAAACTTGGTCTCAAGCCTTTCAGCGAGAGACGATCCTATTATCCCCATGGTGGCTATGTAGCTCGACTTGGTCAGAACTATGCTCATGTGCCCACACTTAAAGACTTTTGGGCTAACTACAGAGGAGTATGAGGTGTAAAGAAAAAGTAATAGTAGGCTCACCCTTCACCAAATGAAAGATTAATTATCCAAAGACATTGAAGGGTTATTAGATGTTGACGGGGATGTAATTCTCCCAGCCCATTCTAGAAATCAGGTTGAACAATGACCTCTTCCACAAGTCAACTGGGCTCACAAAGAATGAATTACAGTGGAAAAAAATGACATGACAAGTGGTAGATTACAACAAGAATTTCTTAATTATGAAGAGGAGGGAGTCCATTCCGGTAGCAAAGACGCCAAATAAACATTCATCTCTTCCCTCTTCTTCAAAAGCTCAAACGAAGATGAAAGGAAAAGTTCAATTTCAAGAGGTTTCAAAGGGCAGTAAATGAACAAAGAGTGCCAAGAGGAGGTTGGACTACACAAGAATTGTTATACGAGAGTAGCCTACAGTTGAAACAAAATTTCCTCCACCCGAGCCCATACTTCAAGAAGAAGTACAAAATCAACCTTTGATACAAAACCCTTTACCATCTCCTAGGTTTTTGCCAATTCACATTGATTTGGAAGACGAGGAGATAGAGGCCGATGTTACAATTATTCCTCCCTTGGATGTTAGTAGAGATACCACATCTTGGCTTGAGAGCTCTTTGGGAAGGACAAGAAGAAGGCCTTCATATTAGGTGATTGATGATGACCTTAGTATATATCAAGAAGCACCCAAAAATAAGGCCAAGAAACAAACGCATTTCGAGAGGAATCTTGAGGGTGAAATGGTCATGGAGACAAATACACCTCTTGAAGATAAAATCAGGGATGAGGTGGATGTTGATGATTTCATAATGGTCAAAGAAAACCTTGGTAAAAGTACCCAACATGTTGATATGAGTTTGTTAAAGATGGTAACTGAAAATATTCAAGAAAGAGTGCAAAAGGATCGAGAAGACAAGGCAGCCCTCAAGGCTGAAAATCGTCAACTCCAGTTGTATATATCAAATCTTATTTAAGGCACCTCACAAACAATACAGTTGCTGCCACAAGTTTTAGAAACACCAGCTAATCAGCAGCAGTTGAGTTAGTTGGTTATTTGAGGAAAAAAAACTCAATAATGGATTGAAGAGTTCATCGTCAAAGGAAAAGAAATTCTAACACAGATCTTCCAGCTGAGATACAAAGCTCATGACTTATGTCAAGGTATCCAAGATTTTGAGCAGTTGATAGCTGAATTCAAGCCTATGCATGAAATCATAATTGCAGATTTAGAGATGCCTTATGGCTCTACAATGGCGAGAGAAAATAAAAGACAGATCCTGGAGTGGAAAGAAAGTCATCTTTTCAAGGTAAATACGTATGTTAGAATATCTGAGGAGTTTGTAGTGTATAAACAAAGAGTCATTGATACTCTTAGGTTTATCAAAGAATTTATTGCAGCAATTCCTTGTCAGTATTGCCTTGAGGATGGTTCATACATTGGACTTGACGTAGTTCAAGAAGAGTTTCAGAGTATCATGCATGACAGCGATGGCAGTGTTGGAAGAATGAAAATGATTTCCATGATGTCAGCAGAGTTCGAGAAAGCGGTCAATGAGAGTGAATATTTCTTGAGATCTATTGTAGATAGTGAAGAAACCTTGGAAAAACGACATTTTTCTATTAATAGCATCAACACTCCCACCATAGATGAAGTTTCCCTCTTTTTAGCGGATGTGATCAAGATTTAAATCAGCTTTCTTCTAGAAGCTTCTTCCACCCTTTCTTTATATTCTTGTCTCAATTCTTATCTATTCTTTGAGGATAAAAAGAAAACAGTTGTAACAAGTTGTCACGAGTTGGCACTTTCCATTTTATATGCTTTCTAGGGTTTAGATGTTTTATCTTTTCTAGAATTAGAAATAAAGCTTGCATGTTGGCAAGCAGTAGTTGTAAAAGCAAGGAGATTTTAGGGTTCCCTACTCCTCTGCTTAGTTATAAATAAGAGCAGTGTTTTCTCATTTTTCTTTAATCGTGTTTGTCATAACAGAATCATTGAACTTATGCCTTCATGTTTGTTATCGTTTAGTGTCAGTTCACTTTGTGTAAAGAGCAAGTTTGCATGCCTCCTTAGCTGCAAATCCTTGTTTAGTGCATGTGTTATGTGCCAATTATAATCAGGCTGATCGCATGTTGCAAGTATTTTGCTACAACTTGTTGTCTCGAAATTTTAATCTTTGTACCAAAAGTTTGAGTAAATAAAATCTTGAAGCTTGCTTTGCTGCCCTGCATGATACTCTGAAACTCCTTTTATGATCTCCTTTTTCAGCTTGCATTGAAATTTAGTAGATGTATGTTGAGGAAAGTTTATTCAAGTATCTTTATTAGAAAATCAATCTTGTCCATTTCTAAACTATCTTGCTCTGCGTTTACTTGAGAGGATAGAAACGTTTTAAGCGTAGGTTAAATTGTAGCTGTCTAGTTTTATTAAAGGGAAAACCTCAGCTGCAACATCTAGTGTTCTATAACCTTGTGTTCTCACAGCTGAATAAAAAAGATAGGAAAAAATTAGTTTTAGTTTACTTACTTTATGCAACTCAGCAAAGGAGGGAGCTTCCCCTCCTAATTCGAAGAGCAGTTTACTGCACATAGCTATCTGTTTCCAAAACGCATTCCAGAGGTGCGATTTGAAATGCCGAACAATTTTCTAGTGCCCACCGTGGGGCACGAGGCATAAAACTTCAAGAAAGCTTGCGCTTTGCAACACATGTATGACTCTCTAGCATCCTACTACTCCAATTTAACAACCTGATCTTACACCACCAGTTATCTAGCCAAATCTTGAGATAATTGGAGAGCAAGCAGATATTATCAGCAACTTAAGGAGTTTCATCTTTGAGAAGAAGGAGACTCTGCTCAGTGGAGAAAAGCTACCAAAGTACTAGACAAAGAAGAAAGGAAAGCCGACATTGCAGCCGGAAGACCCATATAGCCTGATCTTGCTCGGGATTAGCCAATCCTGGCTTACATAGTCTATACAAGAAGAAGGAGGAATCCTCTCTTTCGAGAAGACATCAACGCTGATCCTTTCATACCACATCCCATTCAAGTTGGAGAGCCATCCAACGAAGCTCCTGAAGTCATCATTACACTTGAGATCAAAGAAGAACCTGAAATCAAGTTAGAAGAACTTGTAATTCAGCCAAGAGCAATGGGTGACAATAACAACAACAACAACAATCACAACAACAATTGCAATCGGAGGTGAGAGATCCCGCTACCTTGGGGCAATCGAATTGGACCTTTGGCCTTGGTGGTAAATCATGAACTACCTAAGGGATCGAGAAAGAAATTCCCACGGTTCCATGAGATGGAACACAACATCCCGATGACCATATTTCAGCCTTCTCAACTGCTTGTGGCGTCTTGCATGTCGCACATGAAGATGTTGCAGTACGTCTCTTCGTTGAGACCCTCAATGGTGCTGCAGTAGAATGGTTCCACCACTTAGAACCAAGATGTATTACAAACTGGGTTAGTATGAGTGAAAAATTATTTGGAAGGTTCAAGCCTGCAGAGGATAGTCACCGACTATTCGCTCAACTATCCAACGCAAAGATGGAAGCTCACGAGCCAATAAGAGAGCTTGTGGTAAGGTTTAATTGCCTTGTTATGCGTATCTCACACACGCTTGATCCATCACCTGAAATTATGATGAGCGATTTTGTTAATGCTCTTCCATCTGAGATAGCCTTCTTCCTCAAGTTGGCTAATGAAACATAATTATAAAATGCACAACAAAGCGCAATAGAGATCGAGGACAACATGATCACTAGTGGAAAAATGAAGGGTGATTCTATCAGGCCTTTAGTTCAAAGTTCTGTTGATCCACTATTGCAAAAGGTGGCGAATGAAATGACTATTCTCAAGAGGCAATTGCCCACTCAACTTGCCCCACCTACACCACTTGCATTACCAGTTCCACAACAATATCAAGCACTGCAGAAATACCAAGCACCACAATAGCCATATCAACCAAGGAGGAACAACTTCCAGCCATTCAACAACTTCAAGCCATGAGAACCACCTCCACCAAGACAAGCGGTTGATAATACACATAATTTTGTTTTTTTCTCTTTTCATGATACCAACGAACATACCGGATCTTCATGTCCTGAGAATTTGAGGATGACTCAGATCATGTGTTTTGCCAAAACTGCACCAAAATCGAATTTTGTACCTGCTCCTAGTTCGAATGTTGTCTTACCTCAAAAGGACAACTTCGATGGCGACTCCGCAACAAGATACTTAGAAAGTGAACCCGATGAAGAATAATCAAAAGAAGAGGATCCTCGTCATTACTCTCTTGTTGTGAATCCTAAAAATCATGTATCTCCTATGTTCACACAAAATCAACATCAGAAAGCACAGGATGAAGAGAGAGTGAAGGTACAAAGAGAAAAAGAAAAAGTGAAGGAAGTAGCTTCTACTTCCCAGCCTTCTCAAGAGAATTTAAGTACTCAAGACTCAAGTTTTGATATAGTAGACTCCTTGATGAAGAACAAAGTGCAGATTTCTCAACTAGAATATCTCCAAGATCACCCGGAGCAAGTCGACTGACTTCTCAAGTTTGTAAAGAAAGGACTAGCCAAGCAACCGACATTGCTCGAGTCATCTGTTTCAGCAGGAGACAAACCCAAGCCCTTCTATATTTCTCTATACATGGGAGGTTACAAATTGAGTAATTGTATCATTGATTCGAGAGCCTTAGACAATATCATGCTGCTACAAGTGATGAATTCTTTAGGACTATCATGCACCAGCACGAAAGAAAATTTTTACTCACTGGAGTCCAAGTCAGTGTCGTTAGTCGGATAGTTGAAAGATGCTCAAGTAAGGCTCGTGGCTTGTCTAGAAAAGAAGATTATGATAACCATCCTGATAGCTGACATCCTAGCTAGCTATGGGATGCTACTAAGTCGAAGTTTTTGCAAGGACCTTGGTGGAAAAATACAAATGGATTGGTATTCTATGACCATTCCAGTAAAGGAAGGAACTTTCAAGCTGGAACCAGAGCTTAAGTCTAGATTTGTGGTGGTGAAGTCTCAAGATCCCCAAGCACAAGTTTTATTCCAAGAAACCGGTCTTGGGACTTATGTGTTGTTGGAAGAAATAAATGATGAAGCAAATCAAAACAATGGACTCATCAAAGGGAAGTTCACAAAAGAATAAAAAGGAAAGAACAAGATGTACCCTGAAGGAAAATTCATAGAGAATCTAGAAATGTGGACCATGCAATTTTGTTAATGAAATGTAGCTTCGGCCAGATATAAATAACGATTGCTATTTGCATCATCATTTATATGTGATCGAAACTAATCTTTAACATATTTTTGGAAAATAAGTAAATCGAATTTATAAGCATGTATAAAATTCAAAATAATATATGATGTTCAAAATCTGCATTGTATAAAATCGGAACTCATGATATATTAATTGCCACACATATAAGGTTATGTGTGATAACCAAATGCTAATCGGTTCTGTTTAGGAGCCGCGCGCCAAAGGAACATGTCCCATGAGAGGACGTGCCTCCACTTGTGGAGACACATTCTCTCATGAGACGCATCTCTTGTAGAGGCATGTCTCCTTCATATATAAGGTGGTTCCTTCATTGATATGCAAACATCGAAATTTATAAATGTTCTGCATCAACACATTCGGCATAAGAGAAATAAATCTGACTTAGAATTTTGAATATAATTCTTACACTTAGAATTATTTTAGAATCCTTAAGCTCCTAGTTTGATAGAAGATTTGATTACATTTACATGGTATTAGAGCCAAGTTGAGTGAATCCAAATCAAATCTAGATATCAGATTGCTTAGGAAAATTCATATTTTAAAAAAATCGAATTCACATCACATTATTCATAATGTCAAGTGTGGTTAGATTTGAAGATTGTCTTGCAGGAGCAAACAACTTCACATCATGGAAATTTAGAATCATGATGATTCTTAAAAAGAATAAATTAGACTCACTTGTGAGAGAAAACAAAAAGGAACCACAAGTTGATCTTGAGAAAACTCAATGGATTGAAAACAATGAAAAAGCCATGAAAATCTTAGTAGATGCAGTTAGGGATCATATAGTGCCCATCCTAGCAAAACATGAATCTACGTATCAAATGTTCAAATATCTTGAGAGCACCTATGAGATCAACAACACCAGTAGGACTCTTGCATCAAAGAGGCAAATCAACAATGTCCAAATAAACAAAGGAGAAAATATTAATGCATACTTCATGAGTATCATTGAATTAAGGGATCAATTATCCACAATTGGGTATCAGATTGATAGCAAAAAATTAACTCTAATTGTACTAGGAGGCCTACCAAACTCATGGGAGTCATTTGTTCAAGGAATAAGTGCGAGATCTAAACTCCCCAAGTTTGATAGGCTAAGAATAGACTGCCTTCAAGACGAAACAAGACTCTCAACAAAAGAAAATAAACATAAGAACATAGATGAAAACATTCATGTACTCAACACAACATCTAATAAAAGGAATAAGAAAAACTCCTACAAAAGAGGATCTTTCAAAAGAAAGAGAAATTCCAATGGGAAGGGATCTTCTAAAAACAAAGACATCTCTCAAGTACAATGTTTTATATGTGATCAATATGGCCACTATGCAATGAAGTGCCTTGACAGATCAAAACAACAAGCATCTTTTGCTAAAGTAGGAAAGTCAAATTCAAATCATGAATCTGATAACTTTGTGTTTTATTCAGCCTTATCTAGTCAAGTATCTAACAACACCCACAACTGGGTAATTGATAGTGGTTCCTCTAGACATATCACAGGGTTCAGAGAACACCTAGACACTATGATTGAAAAGACTGATGAAGAAGTAACCATTCGGGATGATTCTGCACACCCTGTAAAAGGGGTTGGAACTTGCTCCAGCAAATTGAAATCTGGTCTTTCTCTTCAACTCACTAGAGTCTTATTTGTACCTGGAATAAAGAGGAATCTAATATCCATCTCTGCCCTTGAAGACAATGGATATATAGTGACCTTTATGAATGGAAAAGTTCTAGCATGGCGTAAGTTCTCAACTATCAAGAATGCCCAAACCATAAGTTTAAGACAAGGGTATCTTTACAAACTATGCACTGAGGTTAAGCAAGCCCTTACCCTTGACACTTTTGATTCAAATGATATTTGGCATAGAAGATTAGGACACCTTCATTTCCGTGCCCTACCCTTTGTGGAAAAACTTGTAATAGGCTTAACTAAGTTAAAACCATCTCATGAAGGAACCTGTAAAGGTTGTGCCCTAGGAAAGAATACAAAGGGATCCTTTCACAATAGCTTGAGTAAAACCCAAAATGTATTAGAACTGGTTCACTTTGATTTATGTGGACCCATGTCTATACCTTCCAAGGCAGGATTTCTATACTATGTCATATTTATAGATGACTTCTCTAGGAAAACCTGGATCTATTTCCTTAAGTGTTAAGAATCAATAGAAATCCTCAAAACTTCTCCGGGAAGAAAATAAAAATCTTAAGGACAGACAATGGGAAAGAATACACTTCTAAATTTTTTAAGGAATTATACATGAGTGCTGGAATTAAGAGGGAGTTCACAGTTGCCTACAACCCTCAACAAAATGGGGTTGCTGAAAGGAAAAATAGAACCATTGTAGAAGCTGCTAAAGCTATGTTGCTTGACCAAAACATTGTAACTTATTTATGGGCAGAAGCCTCTAGAACTGTTGTCTACATTCAAAATAGATGTCCTCATTCTCATCTAGATAACAAAACTCCTGAAGAAGCTTTTACCGACATAAAACCTGATATTAGTCATTTTAGGATTTTTGGTTGCCCTGTCTATATCCATGTGCCCAAAGAGAAGAGATTCAAAGTAGAACCTTCTGGAAAGAAAGGGGTATTTGTGGGATATAGTGAAACCTCCAAAACCTATAGGATATTCATACCCGAGCATAAAAAAATTGAATTGAGCATAGATGTCATCTTTGAAGAAGACATTGCATTCAAAAGGGCAAGAAGCTCTAGTGAGATAGAAACCTATTTCCCTAGAGTAATTGAAATGGAACCTGCTCCTGAGATTCAGAGGGAGTATCATGAGGAAATGCCAAATGAACCTCAATCTACTTCAGATGAGAATACAAATGACAACGATAGAAAGAGGCCACTTTGGGCTAGAAAGATGATCAAAGAAGCCGAGAATCATGCAACACCCAAAGGAATGTTTAGGGAAAGTAAAAGACCCAAACGGTTCTCTAGCTATGTTGCTCTAATGAACAACATCATAAATTCAAAACCTGTCAGTGTTATAAAAGCCCTTAGACATCAAGCATGGAAGGATGCAATGACAGAGGAATATCAGTCCATTCTAAATAATGATGTATGGGATATAGTGCCTAGACCGAAAGAGAAATATGTTGTGTCTTCCAAATGGCTCTTCAAAATCAAGCATGCTACTGATGGCAGTATATAAAAACATAAGGAATGTTTTGTGGCAAGAGGTATTTCTCAAAAGGAAGGCATTGATTATGAAGAAACATTTGCACCTGTTGCCCATTACACATATGCGAGAACAGTGTTAGCCATTGCTACAACTAAAGGCTGGAAGATCCATCAAATGGATGTGAAAACTGCCTTCATAAATGGAACCATTGAAGAAGAAGTCTATTTGGAACAACCTGAGGGTCTTGTGATACATAAAGCTGACTCACATTTGTGCAGACTGAAGAAAGCCCTCTATGGACTTAAACAGACTCCCAGGGTCTGGTATGAAAGAATTGACAACTATCTCTTGGGACAAGGATTTTCCAAGAATGATGCAGACTCTAATCTCTACTTCAACGTAATCAAAGGTGATATGTTAATAATTATTTTATATATTGATGACCTGTTGATAATAGGAGAAGATCACCTCATTGCTCAAGGAAAGAAGGACCTAACTTTCGAATTTGACATGAAAGACTTGGGCATTCTACACTACTTCCTAGGTTTGGAAGTATGGTAGAAATCATAGGGCATTATACTAAAGCAAGGAAAGTATACTATTGATATTCTGAAGAGATTTGGAATGTAAACCCATGTCTACACCTATGGAAACCAACCTTCACAAACTAAAAGAAGCAGCGGTAGAATCCAAGTGTTCAAATCCAACCCTATATAGACAGATGATTGGATCCTTGATGTATCTGGTTAACACCAGACCTGATATTTGCTATGCAATGAATGCTCTCAGCCAGTTAATGTGTGAGCCAAAGGAAATTCACCTTATGGCTATGAAACATATTTCGAGATATCTTCAAGGCATTATTGGATATGGCCTTCTTTAAAGAAATGACCAACTAGATCTACATGGATACTCTGATTCAGATTGGGCTGGAAGTGTAACCTATCGGAAAAGCACATCAGGATGTTGCGTCAGTTTAGGATCGACTATGATCTCCTGGATTTGTAGAGATCAATCTTTAGTAGCATAGAGCTCAAGAGAAGTTGAATACATTGTAGCCTCTATGGGGGCAAGAGAAGCAGTTTGGCTTCGTAAATTACTTGTGGGACTATTTGGTGAGCCCTTGAATCCTACAATTATTCACTATGATAATCAGAGTTGCATCAAAATCTCTGTAAACCTTGTTTTCCATGATAGATCTAAGCACATTGAGATCCCCTATCATTATGTAAGAGACATGGTAGAAAGGAAAGTGATTCAGTTGGAGTATGTTAGTACAAATGATCAACCAACAAACATTCTCACCAAACCTCTCTCCCAAATCAAGGTAGAGCACTTCAGGAAGAAACTTGGTATGGTTGAAATGTAATTTGATATTATGTTTGAAATTCAAATTGTTTACAAGTTGTACTAATATATAAAGATGTTTAATGTGTAAACTCTTTTGTCATGTGTGTGACTCCATGACCTTATGGGCCAACTCCCCCTATGTTCGTTATTGAAAGGTGATGATCTTTCTAATAATGAACACTTGTATTTGACATTGTAAAGTGACGACTCTACAATGATGAGTTGAACTATCATGATAGATATCATGTGACTTGTTATCTATGGACATGTCACGATAGTATCTCTTGGACACTTTGATGCATATCATGAGACTTGATGTCATTTGAAGATCATTGTGATCCTTAAGAGATAATCATGGTGGATAATTATATATCCGTGGATATGCCATGAATTATGGTCATGGGACTTGATGTTAGTGCACATACCATAATGAAGATGTGTTATGAAGAATGCCATGTGACTTGACAATATTGAGAAAACATAGCATATCTTTGATATCACGTGTGAAGGTGATATCTCCACTTATTTGATTTGAAATATCTTTCCTAGCTAAGAGGGAGTGTTAGTGAAATGTAGCTTCGGTCATATATAAATAATGATTGCTATTTGCATCATCATCATTTATATGTGATCGAAATTAATCTTTAACATATTTCTGGAAAATAAGTATATCAAATTTATAAGCATGTATAAAATTTGAAATAATATATGATGTTCAAAATCTGCATTGTATAAAATCGGAACTCATGATATATTGATTGCCACACATATAAGGTTATGTGTGATAACCGAATGCTAATCGGTTCTGTTTAGGAGCCACATGCCCAAGGAACACGTCCCATGAGCAGACGTGCCTCCACTTGTGGAGACACGTCCTCTCATGAGACGCGTCTCTTGTAGAGGTGTGTCTCTATATATAAGGTGGTTCCTTCATTGATATGCAAACATCGAAATTTATAAATGTTCTGCAAACAACACATTCGGCATAAGAGAAATAAATTTGACTTAGAATTATCTTAGAATCCTTAGGCTCCTAGTTTGATAGAAGATTTGATTACATTTACAAATTCGATGGGAGTTGCTCGACTGTTGGTTCAGGGGTGGGAGTTGTCATAATTTCTCATGAAGGAAAGTTGTATCCGTTTGCATATCGCTTGGAATTCGAATGCACAAACAATACAACCGAGTACGAGGCGCTTTTGTTAGGCCTTAAGAATACCTGAGATATGGGTACTAAGCAACTCAAAGTTGAAGGTGATGTCAAGCTGATCATCAAACAAGTCAGAAATTAGTATCAAGTGAAGAAAGATCGCCTTCGAAGTTATAAAGATTGGGTCTAGAATGCAATAGACTTGTTCGAAGCATTTGGCATTAAATACCTTCTGCGTGCGGAGAACAACAAAGCGGATGCTCTCGCAGTTTCTGCTTCCCTTTTCATACCAAATGTCGATTTTCGTCAAAGTGCATTTGCTATCGAACTCATACACAGGCTCGTTGTTCCTGACAACAATCATAACTGGCAAGTTTTTAATGAAGATGATCACATCAAGGAATTTATCACTATGTCAGACAACTTTGAAAACTTATTCTTTGAAGGGAGCTCATTTCCTTTTAGAGAATCAGTGACTGAAGATTTTGAGGTAACCGAGTCAAGCGTTATGCAGTTGCAAGGAAATCAGATTTCCAAAGAAGAAGTTTTTGACAGACATAAAGAAAATGCCGAGTCTTCCAAGGAAATTTTTTTTATACAGTTGAAAGGAAACAAGATTCCTAAAGGTTTAGTTTCCTTGGAGAATCTTTTTGATAGACATGACAGGCGCATCCAAGATCAAGCAGATTCGAGTGATAAGACTTCTGCCGAATATCACTCAGTAAACATTGGCACCGAAGACAAGCCCCGACTTGTAAATTTGGGCAATTGCTGCACACCAGAAGAGAGTGAGAAGTTGATCGCCTTGTTCAAACAGTACCGATTTTTTTGCTTTGTCCTATGAAGATTTGAAAGTCTTCACTCCTATAGAATTGTCTCACACAATTCCTTTGAAAACTGATGCTATGACTTTCAGACAAAAGTAGAGGCATTACAACCCGCTCGTTCAAGGTGCGATTTATGGTTAGATTCAAAAGATGGTTGATGCTAAGATCATTTTTCCGATACATCATTCTACTTGGGTATCAAATATAGTTCTTGTACGAAAGAAGAAAGGAGAAATCATAATCTGTATCGATTTCAGGAACCTAAATCAGTCTTCTTTGAAGGACAATTAACCACTGCCGATCATGGATCACACCCTACAAACTATCACTGGGTCAGAAATGCTATCATTACTTGATGGTTTTTTTGGGTATAATCAAATTGCAGTTGCTTAAAATGATCAGTTTAAGACCGCATTCACCACCCCATGGGGAAAATTTACATATGAAAGGATGCCTTTCAGTCTTATTAATGCAGGTGCAATTTTCCAGAGAGCCATGGATTTGGCATTTGGAGATTTGAAGAACAAAGTCATTGTAGTCTATCTAGACGATCTTACTGTTTTCTCAAAGAAACAGAAAGATCATTTCTCCCACTTATTAGATGTCTTCGAAAGGTGCAGGTATCATCATATCTCTCTAAATCCTAAGAAGTCTATCTTTGCAGTGACTGAAGGCAAGCTACTCGGTCACATTGTTTCAAAGGAAGGAACCCGAATTGATCCAAGTCAGGTTGAATCTATTAGAGATTTGTCTCTTCCGACCTGCAAGACTCCGTTCACTCTTTCTTCGGTAAAGTGAACTTCATACGAAGATTTGTATCGGATTTCTTTGAATTGACAAAGGAAATATCTGCCATGATGAAGAAGAAGTCCGCTTTCAAGTGGACGGAGGAAGGAAAGAAAGCTTTCGTTGCAATCAAAGAAGCTATTAGCCGGGGGCTAGTATTGGTTTGTCCTGATTTTGAAAAGAGTTTTATTCTCTACTATTATGCATCAGAGCACACCATGTCGGTGATATTAACACAAAATTTGAATGGAGAGACAAAGTCTCCTATCGCATTCATGAGTAGCAGTTTCAAGGCTAGTGAGACGCGGTATTCTCAAATTGAGAAGAACGCGTATGCGGTGGTCTGGGCTGTCAAATTTTTTAGGTTCTACATCTTGAACTCCCATACAATATTCTATGTCATTGATCCAGTAGTGAAAAGCATGTTAACACAACAGGAAATAGGATCTAAGAGAGTGCAAAGGTCCATGAGTACGACTTGGAGATTCAACCGACCAAACTCATCTGCGGGAGAGGTCTATGTCAACTGATAGCTGAAGATGGTGATAAGAAGCTTCAAGAGAAAATCATACCTGAACTTGAACTCGAAGAGAAAGAAGATCTTCCTATGGTCTTACTGGTCAAATCCGCAAGAGAATGGCTCACGGAGATTTGGTATTACCTGACATATGGTGATTGTCCACATCACTTGGATAAGCAACAAAGGAGGACACTGAGGTTGAAAGCCCAAAATTATGTGATAATGGGCAATGTTCTATACAAGCGTGGGCTTGATGGAATGTTTTTTTTATGTGTCACCAAAGACCAACAACGACGTTTGTTCGAATCTTTTCATGATCAAGCATGTGGAGGTCACTTTTCTTCAAGAATGACAACTTTTAAAATTTTAAGAGCACAGTTCTTTTGGCCGAATATGTTCCATGATGCGTACGAATGGGTGCATAAATGCCAGTTGTGTCAACAGTTTGTTGGCAAGATGAAGTTAGCAGCCATTCCTCTCAGGCCAGTTATTATAGACGCCCCATTTCAGCAATGGGGCCTAGATTTTGTTGGTCCTATCAACCCACAGTCTACTAAAGGTCATATTTATGTCCTTACAGCTACATATTACTTCACTAAATGGGTTGAGGACATTCCAACTAAGTGAGCTACTTCTGAAGTGGTGTGTGACTTCTTAAAGGAAAATATTGTTTCACGCTTTGGAGTACCTCGCAAGATTGTGACAGACGATACATCATGTTTCTCATCAGAGAAACTACTAGAGTTCTGTTTTGATCACAACATCACATTAGCTCATTCATCAGATTATTACCTACAAGGTAATGGACATGCTGAGTCATCAGACAAGAATATAGTCACAATAGTCCGCAAGTTACTTGATGCTAATAACAAACTTGGCATAAGAAACTTTACGACGCTCTTTGGGCTGATTGAATCACTCCCAAGAGAGCCATTGGTACTTCACCTTTCATCATCATGTATGGTGCAGAAGCTATGTTACCCATCACATTAGAGTTGACTGCTTTGCAGCTAGCAAACACAATAGAGGATGGAGAGTTTGCAGATCTTATTGAAAAGCGCATTATGCTCCTGGGTGAACCCACATAAGTGGTGAACACTTTTGTGGAGGAAGGGAAAAGTCGTTTTTTCCCTCTACACAAAGTGAAGGGGTTCGGCCGAACCAAATTGTTCGCTCGAACCCCTTTGACATGTGAGCGAAAATATTAAAATAAAGGGGTTCAAGCGAACTAGGGTTCGGTCGAACCCCCTTTAATAGGGATTTAAAAAAAAAAACCCTGTCATTTTCCTGGACCCAGTGAATTTTTCTCATTATTTTAAAGTGCCTAGGTTTGGCTGAACCCCTTAAAGCTTAAAGAATGTTCGACCGAACCTATGTTCAGCCAAACACCCTTTTTCCCCTATCTCCTAAAAAAAAAATTTTTTTTTGTAAAGAAATTGTCGTTCGAAACTCAATTTGAAAATGAAAATGCAGAAAAATTCAGAAACCCAACTAGATAATGATAGTCCTCGAAATGAGCTATCCGTCAAATATAATTTTAATATGATTTGCTTTTATTATGTATTTTATTTTTTAGTTTTATTAAACATAGGTTTTTCACTGAAAATGAAAATCTCTGGTCTGCACATGTGGAAAAATAGAAGATTATCAAAATAATTTTTTTTAAAATATGTTGAGGTTGGGTATTGATGTCCTTGATCCATTAAAAAAAATAAAATTGAATTTTGATTCATACAGAAAAAGTTATGTTGTATACAGTCCGCCTATGTCTAAATAGTAATTGGTTTGACTTTGAAACTTGATTAAAGAAAAAATATTCAATAAAAAACTATGAGACCAAATGAAAGTGTAAGATATCGTAGTTACAAATCTAAATTCAAAAAAAATAGAATTTTATTCTTCATACAAAAAAAGTTATGTTGTATACGGTGAACGTCACTTTTTAAAAATGTTGTTTTATGAAAAAAACTAGTTTTCGTGGGAGATGGAAAAAAAAGTGCAATTTGATTCCAAAAAATTTGAAAAAAATATTTTTAGAATCTAGAGACAAAATGTGACGAGACTCTAGTTTGCATCATTTTCAAATTCCTCACGGTTTAGCCGCTACAAGAGCCCGAAAGTGAAGATTTAGTTAAAAATAATAATTGCAGTGTCCAGTTTGCCCAAAAATTGTAAACCACTATTGTGGGATCACCCTCCTGACAAAGCTTCAAGAGGAAAGAGTGGAGGTAGTAGACAAAATCACCCAACATCAGGAACAGGTGAAGAAAATTTTCGACAAGAAAGGTCGCTAGTGAGATTTTGAGGTCGGTGATCAAGTCCTGCTGTGGGATAAGAGACATGAGCCCAAGGGAATGCATGGAAAATTTGATTCCTTGTGGCTGTGGCCGTTCAAGATCCACGAGTTCACTGGGGAGAATACTTATGTTCTTTTGCACTTGGATGGACGACTCTTACCGCTACCTCACAGTGGACAGTACCTGAAGCAATTTTTCCCTTCGGGGGTGGAGTGAAATTTTTGTATTTTTTTTTTATTTTTTTTATGCTTTAGTAATGTGTTTCCCCCTTTTTGTAATTTTTCCCTTCATAATGTTGTGTTTCCCTTTCAAGTAATAGTTTTGTCGTGTTCTAGGTAATCAAGAGTCTTGTTTTAGGTGATTTCTTAGGGAAGGTCCAACTCTTAGGTGATATTAGGAAGTCCGGTCACAAGTGATTCTTAGGAAAAGTCTTGCAAATAGGTGATTAGGATGTAATGCTGACTCTGATACCCAGTGGACAAGGCACTTGTCTAGCTTGAAATCCAAAGATTCTATGATTCTCCTATGCCGAAAGATTTCAGATTTTCATCCCTAAATTTTAGGAAAATTTCTATTTTTAGCAGTTTTCTAAAAATAGAAACTTTTTTTGGGTTTCTTAAGAAATATATACTTGTAAATTTTTTTAAAAATAGAAAGTTTGGGTTTTTGGGTTAAGATTGACTTTGATTGGTTTAAAATACTTCCTCATCAGGCTGGTGTAGTCAGAATCACAAAAAGATTAGCTTTACCCTATTGGGTTTATTCTACTTTTTCAGAAGCTTTTTCGAAGATCCAAGGTCATCAATGGAGGTCAGACAGTGGCCAGGTGTCAGAATCAAACATTCAAGCATCAAACAGAGGCTGTCAACGAACAACGTGCACTAAGAATGAGGAACAGGCAAAGGAAGTTTGAAAAGTGAAAGATGCAAAATTTTGTCTAAGTCCGGAGACTTCAGGTGCCCTAGTCAAGAAGAGGCGCCCATAATTCAATGCCTTAGAATATTTTTCATTCCAACAGTCAAAGAAAGGAGGGCACGTTAAAAAAGGTAAAAAGTGGAAAAAATCATAAATTTTTCTAACACTGCCAGCCATGGGCACCCTAGAAGTAGAAAGGTGCCCAACTTTTCAAGAGGTCAAAAGCCAGAATTAGGGTTTTTGCCTCCAGGCCAATGTTGCTCAGAATCATCCTAGCTCTGCCAGGAATTAGTCAGCACGCCCGTCAGATCATCCAATCATCAACAAATCCAAGACAAAAAGAGGTCACAGAGAGGTGTTTTTAGAACTCAAAAGATGAAAAACACAGAATAAAAACTAAGTTTGGAGGAGATGGGTGCCCCTGAAGGAAAAGGGCGCCCAAGCTTTTGAGGTATCTAATGATGAAATTTGCGAAAGGTCTTTCTAACGTAACTTCGTCAGACAACTTTTTTAGAGAAACTTAAAGTTGTTTTTTTCAGTCAGAAGTCAGGGTTTGCAAAATCTAATCAACTGGTTTATCCAGAAAATGCTCATGAACAATACCCAGATGCTAGCTTTTTCTACTTTTTTTGGAGAAAATTAGGATTTGCTACTTTTTCAGTCTTCACTTCAAATTTTCAAAAAACGGACGATCCGGGTTGGCTTGTAATGAAATTTTAATCAAAACCCATATCTCGAAAAAAATTCCAAAATTTCATCCATTTGAGGAAGAAAAATCAGCAAGCTAAATTTAGAAAGTTTGCTAAAAATTGTCAGAACCTAGGAGTGTTTACTGCCAATCTTTAAGTTTTGCAGAATGGAGTACACTCCTACAGAGTTCAAGACCAAATCAGCGTTGTACCATGATTTCATAGAGACAATTGACACTGACTTACACCATATTAAGCTAGTATTCAATCTACGTCCTTTGGAAAATGCAAGCAACACCACCATCAGGCATCTTGGCCATTCAGGGCTTCTTGCGGCAGCATCCATACCTTTCTCAATATAGAGCCTAGAATTTATAATCACTAATATCAAGCATTATAATCCAGCCACAAGGGAAATCCAGTCAGTAGATGGAAGAATAATATGTAACTTAAAGCCATACATGATTGAGAAATGCTTCTCCATCCCACCATGGCCTGGAAGTGTCACCATCAATATTGAAGAATGCGAAAGGATATGGGAAGAGCATCAAGAAAAATACAACAAGAAGATTGGACAAAGGTGGCTAAAAGATAAATATGGTACATTGCCAAAGAACGTGAGAGAGGAGAGTTCAAGGGCGAATTTGCTATGATAATCACTCTACTCAACCGGGTTACTAGTCAAGCAGATGCAAAAAAGTTTCAGCCTTGGATGTTCTACATTATACCTCACATAATAAAGAAGACTGAGTTCTATGACTGGCCTACATTGATCAGTGATTGCCTACATCATCAAATAATTGAGTATTTCAATAGACATGCATTCCACATGGTCTCCTACCTACTCTACTTGGTTGCCTATCAAGGCAAATTCAGAGGGTTAAACATAGAGGGTTCTCTAAATGTTCAACATGTCTACAATTATTACACTCAGTTGGAGTTCACTACTGCATCACATCATTACAAACGAGTGAATGAAGCATTCTTAATCTACACAGTGCGTGACTTGGACAACGAGCTACATGTTCGCATCTCATCTGTTGCCAGGGCTGCAATATCAGAATGGGTTGATTGGTTTATTCAGTTTGCCACTTCCACTTACCTAAGGGTGTACGGTTATTCAGGAGCTCCTCTTATGTTACCAAGGTATCCATCAGATGAAGTCGTGTTTATGGAATTTATCAGACAGGTATCAAGTGTGCACACTCACCTGTGCAACAAAAAGAAACCAGCCTTCAACTTTCCTTTTGCTTTAGGTATTTACACTTGTAGATCATCCGTAGAAGCTAAAATAATGGGCGATGAGTTAGATAAACTTGGTCTCAAGCCTTTCAGTGAGAGACGATCCTATGATCCCCATGCAGGCTATGTAGCTCGACTTGGTCAGAACTATGCTCATGTGCCTGCACTTGAAGACTTTTGGGCTAACTACAAAGATGCGTATGAGGTGCGAAGAATAAGTAATAGTAGGTTCACCCTTCACCAAATGAAAGATTGTTTATCCGAAGACATTGAAGGGTTATCAGATGATGACGGGGATGTAATTTTCCCATCCTATAGTAGAAATTAGGTTGAACAACAACCTCTTCCACAGGTCAACTGGGCTCACAAAGAATGCATTACAGTGGAAGAAAGGACATGACAAGTGGTTGATTACAACAAGACTTTCTTAATTCTCAAGAGGAGGGAGTCCATTTTGGTAGTAGAGCCGCCAAAGAAACATTCATCTCTTCCCTCTTCTTCAAGAGCTAAAACGAAAATGAAAGGAAAAGTTTAGTCTCAGGAGGTTACAAATGGCAGTAAATCAGCAAAGAGTGCCAAGAGGAGGTTGGACTACACAGGAATTGTTATACAGGAGGAGCCTACAGCTGAAACAAAAGTTCCTCCACCCGAGCCCATACTTCAAGAAGAAGTACAAAATCAACTTTTGATACAAAACCCTTTACCAGCTCTTACGTCTTCGCCAATTCAAATTGATTTGGAAGACGAGGAGATAGAGGTTGATGTTACAATTATTCCTCCCTTGGATGTTAGTAGAGATACCACATCTTGGCTTGAGAGCTCTTTGGGAAGGACGAGAAAAAGGCCTTCGTAACAGGTGATTGATGATGACCTTAGTATGTATCTTGCACCAAAAAAGAAGGCCAAGAAAAAAATGCATTTCGAAAGTAATCTTGAGGGTGAAATGGTCATGGAGACAGCTACACCTCTTGAAGATAAAATCAGGGATGAGGTGGATGTTGATGATTTCATAATTGTCAAAGCAAACCTTGGTAAAAGTACCCGACATGCTGATATGAGTTTGTTAAAAATGGTAACTGAAAACATTCAAGAAAGAGTGGAAAAGGATCGAGAAGACAAGGCAGCCCTCAAGGCTGAAAATCATCAACTTCGATTGTATATATCAAATCTTATTTAAGGCACCTCACAAACAATACAGTTGCTGCCACAAGTTTTAGAAACATCAGCTGATCAACAACAATTGAGGCAGTTGGTTACTTGTGGAAAACAAACTCAGGAATGGAGTGAAGAGTTCATCGTCAAAGGAAAAAAAATTCTAACACAAGTCTTCTAGCTGAGATACAAAGCTCATGACTTAAGTCAAGGTATTCGGGATTTTGAGCAGTTGATAACCGAATTCAAGCCTATGCACAAAATCATAATTGCAGATTTAGAGATGGCTTGCGGCTCTACAATGGCGAGAGAACATAAAAGACAAATCCTGGAGTGGAAAGAAAGTCATCTTTTCAAGGTAAATACATATGTTAGAATATTTGAGGAGTTTGTAGTTTATAAACAAAGAGTCATTGATACTCTTAGGTTCATTAGAGAATTTGTTGCAACAATTCCTTGTCAGTATTGCTTTGAGGATGGTTCATACATTGGGCTTAACGTAGTTCAAGAAGAGTTTCAGAGTACCATGCATGGCAGTGTTGGAAGAATGAAGATGATTTCTATGATGTCAACACAGTTTGAGAAAACGACCAATGAGAGTGAAGATTTCTTGAGATCTATTGCAGATGGTGAAAAAATCTTGGAAAAGTTGCATTTTGCTATTAATAGTATCAACACTCCCACCATAGATGAAGATGTCCGCTTTTTAGCAGATGTGATCGAGATTTAAATCAACTTTCTTCTAAAAGCTTCTTCCACCCTTTCTTTCTATTCTTGTCTCAATTCTTATCCATTCTTTGAGGATAGAAAGAAAACAATTGTAACAAGTTGTCACGAGTCGACACTTTCCATTTTAGATGCTTTCTAGGGTTTAGATGTTTTATCTTTTCTAGAATTAGAAATAAAGCTTGCATGTTGGCAAGCAGTAGTAAAAGCAGTGAGATTTTATGGTTCGCTACTCCTCTGCTTAGTTATAAATAAGAGTAGTGTTTGTTCATTTTTGTTTAACCGTGTTTGTGATAACAGAATCACTGAGCTTATGCCTTTATGTTTGTTATCGTTTAGTGTCAATTCACTTTGTGTAAAGAGCAAGTTTGGATGCCTCCTTAGCTACAAATCCTTGTTTAGTGTATGTGTTATGTGCCAATTATAATCAGGTTAATCGCATGTTGCAAGTATTTTTCTACAACTTGCTGTCCCGAAATTGTAATCTTTGTTCCAGAAGTTTGAGTAAATAAAATCTTGAAGATTGCTTTGCTGCCCTCGATATAAATATCTCAGATTTCTGTTTATTGTTTTGTGTTAGAATTGTGAGGAAATAAAATCTTGAAGCTTGCTTTGCTGCCCTCGAAATAAACCCTCATATTTCCGTAATACTTTTATGATCTTTTTTAGCTTGCATTGAAATTTAGTAGATGTATGTTGAGGAAAGTTTATTCAAGTATTTTTGTCAGAAAATCAATCTCGTCCATTTCTAAACTCTTTTGCTTTGCATTTATTTGAGAAGATATAAACGTTTTAAGTGTAGGTTAAGTTGTAGTTGTCTAGTTTCATTAAAGGGAAAACCTCAGCTGCAACATCTAGTGTTCTATAACCTTGTGTTTTTGCAGCTGAATAAAAAAGATAGGCAAAAATTAATTTTAGTTTACATACTTTATGCAACTCAGCAAAAGAGGGAGCCTCCCCTTCTAATTCGAAGATCAGTTTACTGCACATAGCTGTCTGTTTCCAAAACACATTCCAGAGGTGCAATTTGAAACGCCAACACCTTGAATGGGTGATATCGAGATGCCCTTAAAAGGGATACATGTGTGCTACTGTTGGTGTTTGTCTCATCTCCCAATTTGTGCTACTACTGGTGTTTGTCTTCATCTCCCAATTTCTCATGCTCATGCTCAATGATTTTCTCTTTCATAATTGCTTGTAGCTTTGTTTATTTAAAGCCAATCTCCTCGTTAGATACCACCTCAATGTAATGGACTTAGTCTTTGTTGAGGCATTTGTGGCCAATTTCCCATGACTCCATGCAAGATAAACTTAACTTTCCTTCTAATTCATTTTTGGTGTGATATTCAAACTTTTTTGCTATAATAGGCTACAATGTAACTATGTGAGGGTGTGAGTTGAATCCTCTTTTCCATAATTTTTATGTAGTAGTGTGTGGTCTTGGCTTAGATGAAAATTTGTTCCGTAGTAAATATGGCTCAAGTGTCAAAGCCCTTTTAATAGCTTTCTAAAGTGATGGAGAAAATGCCTAAATTAGGCCATTGAGTGGTTATATAAACCTTCAACAAAAGAAAAGTGATCCTCTTTTCTAACATGTTGGGCGCCATAACTACAACTCACTAGAATAACATTGCGAATTCATCTACTAATGTCTATTGATTGATTGTGACAAGCTCTCTAAAATACTCTTCCTCATCCTTATGCTCCAATCTATCCAACAACCTCTAGTTAAAATCATCAAGAGTCTACACAAGGTTATGCCTTTGTGTGAACAAGTCATGGTGCCACCAATCATAAGAAATGCCCTCTAATGCAATGTGCCAAATTGGATGGCATCTTCTTCCATCATAGGGTTAAGTGTGAAGTAGGTCTACAATTGTTTCTAGAGTAGATATCATGTTGTCATAAAAGTTAAGTGCATTTAGTTTGTTAACCTACTACAATTCTTTTCCGTTTTCATTCTAATTGCTTCTTTGGACTCTTTTGTGCTGGAAACACTTCCTTAATATCTCAAAGTAATTGATGAAAGATATAGTTGCTTTGAAGTTTTTTAATTCCCTTTGATATTCTTCACAAGGTTTGTCAATCTTGTTTGTAGTAGTCTCGAGTTCTGATCTTTTTATAGAAATATGGGCCTAACAAGTTTTGGAATGGAACTAATTGTTGGCTAGTTATTTGCAGATGAACTTTCTCCTCTTTGTGATGTTTCATTATGACCTTGATCTTGCAAAGGAATGGCAATGGGTATGTTATTTTGGATGTGCAATAGCCATGTTGATGATTTGGTCACTCTTTCTTGCCCTATCATCAACTCTATCATTTTTAGTGCCTCATCCAAATTTGTATCATGGTATCATAAAACAGATCTACTCTTTCCTCATATGTTAGAGGGTGTTCATTACACCTCACGATTCACAAGCTAGTAGGAAGTTAGCTTTCATACCACAATAATGACCTCAACAAATTTTAATATAATATATCTACCACTTTTTCATCACTAAGGTCCCATGAGAGCAAGGCGAGAGCATATAATAAATAAATTTAATATTCAACAATTTTTGATCACATAGATCTCATGAGGGTGAGGTGTGAGCATACAATGGATGAATAATGATATATATATATATATATATATATATATATATATATATATATATATATATATATATATAATTCAAATAAACAACAATGTCTAGGCGATCCATGCTATTCTCCTTTATTTGCATTCTAGACTTCAAAGCTATATCTATTTAGTTTTTTGTAAAAGGATTTGGGGCTCCTTCAAAACCCACTTTTATTCCTTTATAATAAATAAAAAATAGATTGCACAAACACAAATATGTCGGCCATAAATATATTCAAAAATGTCAAAATATCATCAAATAAATATAAATCAAATTTGTTATTGCAATAAGTTGTTATTCCAAATATAAAGATTTGCTGGAAAACAAACAAAAGTTTTTTAGCACAAATACAACCTTTGAATGAGATTAACCTCAAGAAATCAAAGGGGTTCCGTTCTCCAATTTCTAAATCCAAGAGCTTTTGTCTTTGAATTGATAGTTGAACACAAGACTCAAGCTATGCCATAAATTATATAAAAAATGACAATCGTCCCAAGGGAAACCAAGCAACTCTTATATAGCACTAGAATGACACAAATTCCAATACCTCATTTTCCCTCTCTAATATAACAATTAAAATATTAATGAAATTCTTTCCTCAAAATAGCCCCCACTTTGTCATGAATACCAACTTGTAATGCCTCATTAATGAGCTACAAAATAATCTATCATAAATAAGCTACTAAGTGTCCTGAGGGTTATAACAGCTCTTTCTAAAAATCCACGCCCCCATAAGCTATTATTATATTTGTTGCTTCCATTTACTTAAACCATGGCCCTTTTATTAAAATATTCTTATATCCTTATCAAGAAAATAAGGGAGGGACAACATTAACAAGACACCCACCATATCCACACGCATATTGTTGTCAACAATTCTAGTGGCCTAATTGAAGCGAAAGGAATTTGCAACACTAGAATTTGTCTACTTGATGCCTTGACCAAAATCCTATTGTTTCTCCTTCAAAAGGACCTTGATTAGTTCTAGGCCTGACTTTTCCACTCAAAAAGTCATTCTTAGGTGCTTAGTACAAAGTGATTCCTCAAAGAAAATTTTATCCTTCCCTTCCTTACCATTAGTCGCTGCCATTATCAATCAAGTTGAAAACATGAAACATGAAAACAAAATGCCAAACATATGGAGTTGCCACTTTCATTGGAATCAAGGGGAACATATAGGAAGAGGAAACAAAACCAAAACAAGACCAAAAACAACTTTGGAACCTCCATGTACCTATTAAGGATGTTCCTTATTAGAAAAACAATAATAATCAATGGTTAGCCTTTTAGTATTGCTCAACCCATAATCTTTGAAGAGTTGACACAATTTAAGCCAATCCTCCACAAAAGAATTGAATAGAGATGAGAAGTGAACCATGCTTACTCCTACATTCACTAGTAGGCATATAGGTCTATTCACCTCTCTAAAGAGATGCTTAAAACAAATGGATTGAAACTAGTTGTTAATCTTCTTGCCTCCTTGAGAAGATGCTCTAGCTTTCAACAAAAATGTTTTTCCATTTAGTAAAGCATTAACAACCACAAGGGAATCCCCCTCCACCTCAATCATTGAGAGCTTTAGGAAACATACTAAGGGTACCTTCTAAATTTCTAATACTATGGGGTGGTTTTTGAATTTTGAGTAAGGCATCTAACTCTTGCCACCCTATGGTTTCCCTTCCACAACTCATCAAAATTGACTTTCCAAATATTTCTCAGAGGGGGAGACCATTTGGAAGTTGGTGCCCTAACCTTTGGATTTCATACCCCCTCTTGGGTCATTATTTTTACAAATAGACCTTTTGACTATTACACAACTCTTTGGACACTACTTTGGTCTTATAAGTCCATTCTTTTTGTTCTACTGTGTTGATATGATGTTCTCTCATTTTATATGGTTCTATAAATACAGTATTAAAGCAAGAGGATGAAAGGAAACCATCTTATCATTAAAATTTCATTACTACTTAATAATGTTTATTACCACTTCCATTATGATTAAGCAAATAAAATAATGATGTTCACCACGTATTGTAACCTTGGGTGTTAACATCAAACAACCAAATCATGTTACACTACGGGACTTGATGTTGCTGAGGAAACGAGCTTGTCACATATTCTGCTTATTATTGTCATTTTTGAATGAATTTGTGTAATACACAATTCATATGATGCCAGTCTCCATTTTAGTAATAATATAAATAAAATAATTAGTGAATGCACTGCTGTTAACATGCAATTATTTCTGCATATATACAGCAATATTTCAAGTTCCCATGCTTACAACCGTGCAATTACTTGGCTGAAACTTGGATCAATGCACACAACCACCTAAAGAATTTCCATAGTATCAAACAGAGTTAGCTTTTCTGGTTCGATGCACAAACAATTGATTTCTAAACTTTAGCTTAAATATAAGTAATTGGAAAATAAGAACTTGCTTTTCAGTCAGAAATGAATTAAACTATTGAAAAGAGATTCTCAGTTTATCAATGCTTACCTTGCCTATGCTTTGACCGGAGTGGAGATATTCAACAGCATCTGCACTTGACTTCACTCCTAGAAATAGCTTTGGATCTAATACAACCTGATAAGAGCAAGAATAAAGATAAGTTTTATCAGCCGCTCAGTGCTTTAAATATTCGGAGGATATCTTCCACTTCTGCACTTGATTGCTTATGTCCATATTTGACACAGAACCAGTACATAAACTCTAAGAGAAATACTACTTTGAAGAGGCATATGTTCATATAACTGCCACATTATCCTTACAATTCAAAAAAGAAAAAATGAACTTTGAGTTTTACTCTAATTGCTAAGCCCTAGACATATGCACTGTAAAAGTACTGTGCTCAATGATTCATAATTCATATAAAATAATAATATTGGGGGCCGTATTTTTTTCCTTGCAACATTTCTTGAATACAACCATCTTCAATCACAGCTTTCTTAAATTGCTCCTTAGATCTCAATAATATAAACACAAATGTTTAAAGGATGTCTTTTCCAGAAGAATACTAAATAGTAGCTACACAAAAGACATCAAAACTAGTATTTGGGGAAAATGTTTATATTTAATGGGGGTACAAAACTACAAAAATTGATATGAGATCATTTGGCTAATAGTTGTTATCTGAGTGTGAATGCCAAGCCAGCAACGGTTGAGTAAATATTCTCAAGGATTTGTCTAGTTCTCTATTGTAATCTCAAAATGATCAAATCTGAACCCAATATACAGTGGCAAATCTTTCAGTGTTCAAAATTCTTAACTGACATTACATATTGACTTAAAGTGAAGAGACATGTTTATTTGGACATTGACGACATGCTTCTGCAATTAATCTAAGATCTATTTATGACAAAAAATGATATATACCAAAGTGTGAACTAGGAGAATCATACAGATGCAATCCAGATCTTGGACACAATATTATGCAATCAACTATTTGTCAAATAGATGTGAATCCTGCTTGTCATACCGCATGTTTAATTAATTTGCCATATGATACCAACAATTTACACTTTACCACGCTCAAGGCCAGATGTGCTTCCCAGCAATTATTTATACGCTAATAAGGATCTTAGAAGCTCCACTTTTTGAAGCATGTATACTCCAGGCACCAGACATCCAACCAATTCATGGTGAACAATGGGGTGAATCCTTAAACAAAACTGGGATAAAGTTGAACTCAAAAATCACGATTTAAAATAAATTCACAAGGTTTTCAAATCTTTCATTGAATTCTTAATTCTTATTAAAGACAGAATACATTTTGTGAGAAGTGGAGGAAGCGTTACACAACACAAAAGGCCATTCAATTATTTGCAAATCTACCAAAGTCCAAGACAAATGTTGTTTCAACTTTTTTCCTTTCAGCTACTCTCATTTGATTGTAACCTTTCTATCAATCGAGGAATGAATATAGTCCATTCCTTGCAACTTCTCGCAGAAAAGAATCTGTAAAAGAGGATTGGGAAGGGATTTTTCTTGTTACCTGCATTAAGCCTATCATAGTCACAAGACTCGCAACAAATTTTTAATTGATTAGTAGTTTCATTGTATAATATTCTTGCCTCCAACATCAATTTCATCGATGAGAGGTAGCTTCTTGGATCAACATTTTGAAGCTTGTTTTTCCTCTGTTGTCTTGATTTTTAAACTGAAATGATATGTATTCAACGAATGTTTACATCATAGACAGTCCAAAGTTTCAACAATCCTTTTTTCGTATGTCCTTCTGATATGCACTTCAGGCACAGTATCCTTGGAGTTTCAATCTTTTTCTTTTCCTGCATAATATTTAAAACATGTTTGTAGTCATCTTTTTACTAGAGGCATCTTCATCCTCCTCCAATGTATCTCTTGTTGTAAATGCTTCTGTTGTTCTGCATCCAGCATTTATTATAAGTATCATGATATTGAGATAATCTTCCTTTCAAAGTATTTTGGAGATTGTTTATCAAACATTGTATTTTGATCTCATCCCTAAATGAGTTTTCTAGCTTTCTCTTGTAATCATTGATTAATTCCCCCTTTTCCTGTTGTAACTTTCCAGATCTTTCTTTCGGGCATCCATATACCACCGTTCAAATTCCTTAGTAAATTCCTCCTTTATTGGTCCCCGCGTCCTCCTATTGCTAATTTTTTTGACATATTTGATTGTATAACCTTATAATGTTCCCCCCGAAGTAGTTCAGCTCTCACCTTACAATCTGTTATATCACTAGCTCACACAATACACACAATATAGATGATGTGTGACTGGGTCTTCATTCGTTTCAACCTAAATCTTGTGGATTTATGTACCAAGGAGGGATTGTTTCCATCTTTTTCCTTTATAAAATGCATCTGCTGAAATTTACTGCTTTCCTCTTTCGTGGAAATTTGAGATGTCTTCAAGAAGTCCTCCAAGAATAGTTAATCATCTCATTTTCCTTCCTCTTACTGCTGTTCACTAGGGAAGGTTATAAGGTTTCTTGCTTAATTGTGATGACATTTCAAAAACTATCTTCATTATCAAAAATTTGGCTGATATCCATATCATTTGGGTGATTCGCTCTCCAAAGTCTTCCAAACCATCTTCCTTTGTAGTTTATTTTGATTTCTTACTTGTTTTATAGTATATTGGTTTATGAGCTTGTTCTTCTAGTTCACTGTCAAGATTATATTAACATATTATATCCCCCATTTTATTCTTGATTCTCAAACTATCAGTTGGTTACACCAATGAAAATGTTCTTTGGGTCCATGTTCGTTTTTTCTAAAATGTTAAAAACTCTTTTAACCATGCATATTCATATTCAGAGGAACCAATAGCGAATAAGCATTCAAACTAGTGGACAAAGGATGAAGTAAAGGATAAAATATCTATGCATACATACCTTTAAGGTACCACGAACAACAGCACTGCAAGGCCCCATTAATGAGGAACAAACTAATTCCTTTGGCAACTCACATTCATATGCTACCAGCTGATTCAATTTTTTATGACTCTAGAAATTTGTTTTCAAACATCTTATGATGTGTACAGAAACTAATAATCTTTGTTGAGGGTCACAGGAGGAAATTTCTTCTTTACAAAAAAGTGCATTCCATGCTATTTTGATTTTCCAATTTACCTTTTATAATAACATTATATTCACTTTCACCACAAATATTGGAGTAAACATCATGGTTCTAATTTTGTAATATCTTGTCAGAGAAGAAACAAACCTTTAGCTTTCGATCACTATAGAGATTGTAAAGTCTTTCCAAATGTCTACGCCATAAATGACTGTAATGCATTAGAAAAAACCCTGCCTGCACAAAGCAGAGGATACGTGTGTCATCACAACTGACTGAAATAAAATTTTATCCTAATAAGATATAACAGAACTGATAAAGACAACATTGAAATATGTGAAGATAAAAATGTTTTATTTTACACTCTAATGAACTGAATCAATTGATTTTTTTTTAAAGACATTCCCAATCAATAATTATTAATTGCTTATACATACATCTCACAAATACAAAACAAAAGGAAAGAACAGTATTTAGGTAGAAACAAAAGATTTAAAAAAAAAAGAGCCAATAAATTGTAGGGAAGGATGTTATACTGGTGCAATCACATACCCATGCCCTTTTCCCTTATGTTTTGGAACCCTAGTGACTTGGTTATTTGTATGCACCACTGTGCAAGATGGTGTACTTCTGCATGGAAGTTGGCAAATAACCTTATCCTAGCCCCATTCCATCTCCACACACCCCAATATTCTAAACTTGCATACTAGATCTACTATTAACCATCTTGGTTCAGATCCACGAGTGTGGAATGACCCAAGCCATTTCTACATCCACACATCTTAACCCTGAACTTCTAAATTCAAATTTCAAATTTGATATCTTGCCACCTTTTTCTTATTAGCCATTATGAGCCAACTAAAGCACAAAGTATTTCAAAATTGCATGATAAGGTGATGTATTTAAGGTCTATAATTCATTTGAATCATCTAGGAACTATCTCGGAGAATCAAAATAGCATCAAGGAATAAAAAAATTCTAGCACATATCCAGCAGAATCTTGTTACATCAGCATTGAATTATCATCCTAGGAGCATTTTCCATTGTTGTTTGCTGTCTTAGATTATTAGTAGCCATTGAATTGGCCCACCTGGCAGCTTGAGCAAAGAAGAATAAATCCTTGTCAAGCAAGCTCTCAAATGGTATTTGTAAATTCCATTTTCCTAGGTACAGGTCATTGACATATAGGTGAACAAGCAGAAGTTTAAAACAAATAAGTTCAGATTTGTGACAGGTTCAGTTCTGCACTTGAGGAAGTGAACCAAACAATCCCATAGTGAGTTTGCAGTTTAAAATCCATTCATTTGACAGGCTGTGATTTTCTGGTATATTGACAAATCAGTCTGAGACACTTGGTAAAATCAAACTCTACATCAGATTTAAGCTTAGTAACCTTTATCTATTTATTTAATTTCCATATTAACTATAGTATTTATTGCAATCAGTTACTGGTCCCATCTCCAAATCCTAGGGTTTTATCATTGCTCTAGGTAAATTGTAGTGAAGGCAAATTATGTCCTTCAGTTTTCAGAATAAAACATTTGTGACAGATCATATTGTAAATTGAAAACAAATATCATTCATTATGAACTATGGGTTAAGTTCCCAAGTTAAGATCGAGTACAAGTCACAAGTCAAGGCCAATACAATTTTCTGTTCAACTCCATCAGGGTGTGCCTTTGTCAGCATGAGATGACATCACACAAATCACATTGAAATCAACCTAGAAGGTGTCATAGGATGAAGAAAAGACACTTGTTCAATAGTGATAATACGATTGCATGTGAGGAAATAGGAAGCTTATTTCAATTATTAAGGCTGATTGTTTTGTAATTGATTAAATTTTATTAATTCCCAAAAGAGATAACATTGTAGAGGAAGCTTTTGGATTCAACTGTGTATACTTTTTGATCGACATTTTGGATCACACTCAGTGATCCATCATCAGCAAGAGATAACATTGTCTCAAAAATCAAGCCATTTATGAAATTTCTGTTCAATAAATATGCTTTTATACATGTTCCATTGTTGTGTAGTGAATCAAATGAAACCTCAGTCTTCAGCTAAGGATGTGAGTGTAATAGTATCTTTAGTTAGCTTTATTGCTATCCATGTATTGTAATAAGTGTTGTGAATAAAACAAATATTTTGTTGCCAACTTGTATTGTCACCTTAGGTAGTTTATTAATTACTTTTTGGTTATGCATGGCTTAGTTGATTGTTCATTGGAGGTTAGGAAAAATAAATACTTACATATCTGTACTTCTGATTTCTAGAACAGCAGACTATATTGTTTATTTTCCTTTGCTTCCAGCTCTTTAGAGTGATTGCCAACCATTTCACAAAATACCTTAAATAATTAAGAATGTTGGAATGAATTTATGATGAAGATATAATTAAGAATTTTTGTTATAACCGTTCTAAATGACTGCAATTGGAAGCTCCTAATAATTGATTGTATGCAAAGTGTTTGTTGGAATGTCTGCAAGCAAAAGTCAGAAAACAATTGCAGGTTGAGACAAAATTTCTTGGTAGGGGTTCTTACATTCATTGCCATCACAACACCTTAGGCATGCACAACAGTCACTTCCACCACTTACAAGACCTAGTATGAGCTCCAAGTGTGCTATTTCACCATTTGAGCCCCTTGTCTGTAATGTCCCCTCTCTAGTCAGTTTCAGTAGCAAATGGGTTAGCCTATTACTTGGACCCTCATAGGCTAATATGTTTGGATAGGGGGTCTCAGTGGCCAGTGATGGTGGATATTGTCATTTCCACTCCTTTAGTTCAGTATTGGGTTCAGTGCAGGCCTTTGCAGATCAGTGTTTGTCAGCTTCTGACGGCGCATCGAAATACTGAGTTTTGAGGGAGATATTAATATTTTAGTGGTTAAGTTATTTAATTAACTTATTGGGATATTATAAAGTTATAATTTGACTTCATAAAAAATTAAAGCCACTTAAATATTATAAAGTGAGATTAAATCACTTAGGTCGAAAAATGGTATGCCCAAGTTGAAGAAATATTATAAAAGATTATAAAGTGACTTGAATACATTTAAAATGTATTTAAATGACAAAAGTCATGCTTTTTGGGAATTCATGCCATTTTGAGGAGGATAAAAGAGGCAAGGAACAAGTCGACCTCAACTATTGATTATTTGACATTGTTCTTTTTTGACTTCTCTGTGCATTTGTCTGAGACAAGGGTTACAATGATTTTCTACCATTGGAGAACAAAAATTCTTCAGTGTTCTACGATTGTGAGGCTATGAAATACCGGCTGAATTGTTGCTTCTGAGAGAGCTTCATACAGGAGTCCATTTATGCTTCATCAGAGATTTACTATTCAGTTTCTTTGTAGTTTACAATAAGGAAGGGTCAAACTAGATTGTGGCACCTTCATTCATAGTTTCTGAGCATTCAATAAGTTGGTCGTACATTCTTCTTTGCTGGTCGCACTTCATCCTTGGGAGGCGTGTTGCTTCTAGCTGGGTGTGTGATCTAGAAGGCTGAAACGCCTTTTCTTTGGACCTTCTATGGTTTCCATCTTGGACGCCTAGCCTTCTTAGGCCTTTTTATCTAGTTTTTGTCAAGGAGAAATCAGCATCTGGAGGTGGGTGTTGCATTTCACCAGGTTCATTGCAATCCGTCTTATTTAATTAATCTGAGGACTTCCGAGTACGTTTGTTGTATGCAATTTACTTGTAGCAATTGCCAAATACATAATAACATTGCAATTACCCTATTATTACTTATTATTCAGTTTTAGTACCGTTTATTTACTGGCGAACTCCTTTATTTTTTATATAAATTTCATCAAAACAAGCAAAAACACAAAAGCAATACAGTTTAGCATTAGGGGCAGAGTTAGAACTAGCAGGGTTCATCACATTGTCTCACATGTAATCACGTGTTTATGTTCGATCTGCCACTTAAAAAACTAAATTTATCTTCTAGGCATACTTTAGACCTATCTTTGTCACTTAAAACACTTCAATCACCTAATTTCTTCAACCTTGTCACTCAAACACTTGACTTCACTGATACAGGCGCCTATTACACACATCAATGTCATTAAATTCACACCCAAGATTGTTTGGTGCACTTTTCTAATGGGTTTGTCACTAAATCTGTCCTCACACACCTCTTCATACCAATGTTGTCACTTGAAATGGTTTCCCATTACATTAGGCATGTTATTGGTAACCTCTTGTGATTGAATTCCAAAATTCCAAAACTTTGCAAGTACTTGCACATCAAAAGACCAAACGAGTACTCATAGGTATTACTGGTCCTTGAGTAATTGCGAAAAATCACCATGAGTAATATCCAATAACGTGCCAAACTCCCCACAAATCATTGGAAAACCTTGACACTTAGGGTAAAACTCACTTCTTGTTTATTTTATGCCCTCTTGTGTGCCCTTACTCAAACCAAAAGCTTGACACAACTGCAAATTTCATTTTGCGTGTCCTTGTGCAACTTTAAATGGATGGTTATTTCATTATATGCAACTTTAAATGGACAAGTATTTCATTCTGTGTGAATGGTCACTGTTTTAGGTTTCAGCTGCTGGGTGTCACATTCAAACTACTGGGCAAGAGGTGTGTGTGCAACTTTGTTGTTGGTTGCTAGGTGCATGTTTTCAACTTTGCTGCTAGAAGTGGGGAGCTTGTTTAATACTTTACAGTGTTTGTTTATTGTTGCTGCAAGCTTTCAAGTATTGTTTTAAATTTTCTAGTCAGTATTTAGTATACTGCTCAGAGATGTCTTTTTAAATTTTGAATTTGGTATGCCTTCAAAGTTTGAAGTTTAGATATGCCCATTGAGGATTATGCAGCTGGACCATCCAATTCCATGACACACTTTGCAGCAGCAGACTTTTCTAAGCTTTAGTCATAGAGGAAATTTATGATTTGTAATTTTGTTGATATTGAAACATAATGCTCATATGTAATGAACTCCTTTATTGATCTATATATGAAGGAAATCAATGATATGCTCAATAAATTCAGTAACATGTGTGTTTTTGAAGAATCTTTGAAAAAATAAATGTATTTTAATGCTCAAAAAAATCAGAGTTATTGTCGAGTTCTAGGTTTTTAAATTTTTTTGGGTTAGCCAAAATTCAAATTATTGCTGAGCCCAAGTTTTCCAACTATGCTGAAAACTTGTTTGCTTGTCTCCCAAGCTATCGTTTATTCTAGCTCTATCACTTAAGGCATCATCAGAGGTCATGTAAGCACCTATTTCTCTTATTTGGAACATATTTCTGGTCTTCTAAGCCAATCTACTTCACATATTTTCCCTGCTTCCTGAAACATGACTTCAACCAACTTTGCAGAGATCAATCTTACTTATGCATGGGGCATTCAACAAATGGGACAAGAACAAATACAAGAATTTCAGTTTTCACATCCAATACCTTGATAGATGACCTCAGTAAGACACAAGAAAATGGTTTTGAAAAGATGAGTTTTGTAGGGGTGTAACACAATCTAAAGGACAGACGTGTGCATGTACTTTTTACACGAGGGAAGCAATTTACACAACTCACAAAAACAACAAAGTAATAGAACAATCAAATCAATAAGGTGGTGACTATCGGTGGGTATGAAAAATCAAAGAAATAAGAATTGATGTCAACATAACGACAATGGAGTTGGCAATCATATTTAGTATGGCTCCCAAGGTCGTCGACTTGCATAGTGGTGTAAGTGGAGCAAGTGGGGACATTTTGTAAGAGATTGCTCCACAAGTCAAAATATTATTGGACTTCTCTCTAGATAATTGAGGTCTAGGAGTCATGATGATAGTAACTGCTAAAAGCAAGTGTTTAGAGAGAATGTCAACATGATTGATGTAGCCAAGGACAAAGATATTTATCATCAATGGATGAATATCAAACAATTACTTATTATTAAAGAATAGTCATAATAGAATAGACTACTAGAAATATTCACATAATGAACTTTAAAATTGCTATATCCATCCCAATTCCACCTAAGGCAGAAGGACCCTCATATGAGTTAGAAGACCAAATTTATGGCTATGCAGATACATGTTGTAACAAATCTGTTGATGCAGGAGAAATTGGTAAGGGAGGAGTTTGGATAGGTTACCATGCCCTTCCTCAGCTGTGAAAAAAGTATCAAGCTGGAAAGGCCAGTTTAGCTTTCCATGTTCACTATTTAATCCCACACCCTATCTAGGCCATGGTGATATATTAGAAGGCTTCTGACACCCTTTCAGTGAATTGCTGGTCCATTCACAAGGCTTTTTTAGAATCATATTGCTCCTAATAGGTTCAGATGTGCTGGTATTGATCATTTAAAAGGCTATTTAAGCAATATGATAACACATTTGACACTTATAAGAATTCAAATTAAAAAAGTCAAACACCAATGGAAGAGTACCAGTGTAGAGTGCTTGATGAATATTTTAAAAGTTGGGTTTGATTTATTCTCTACATTTTATAAATTAATCCCCACTCATGCCAATTGATTGATAACATGTTTGTGACATCTTCAAATATGATATTCATTAACGAACAACAACAAAGAGATAAAATGAATTGATTGTTGCTTGTTCCTAATAGCAATGAGAATCATTTCTTATGATAGCATCAAGTGGCTATACAAATTCTGTTAGGAATATTGCATCATTAGGTTTATTATGGTTCGACTTTGAACATTAGAATATCATGTGTGCAAAATTATATTATATTACTTGGTTATACAGGATTGTATTACAAGTCGTTAGAACAACTTGTCTAAGTAAAGGAGTGGTTATAGGAGGTTATACTAGTTCTCCTATAATTTAGGAGATAAGACTCCTATAAATATGTATTGAATGAATGAGAGAAAATATAATGTGATTTTATGTATTAAATATGTTCTAGAATTCTTAATATGGTATCAAAGCGATTGGAAAATCTTGGGATATGCATTTCTCGTTGTGTGTGTAGTGTCAAACTGTCAATAATAGGATGTAAACTTTATAATAGGTGTGCTGTGATATATAGTGGATTTTGTAGTGTGGTGGTGGGTCGTCAAATTGCCACAACTTATTTTCCACAAAGGTCGCTATATGTTGACTCTTTAACATAGTTTGGTTGCTCTGTAGAAGATTGTGAGTTTGAATCTTGGATCTTGTTCTGGGAAAATTCAAGCCAAGCATCATGAAAATTGTCTTTCAACGTGGTTAGGGACAGTTTCCAAGCCAAAGAAAAAAACTCTCATTGCAATTGTTTATCTGTAGATTAATAGTCACGCCTGACATTGCCATCAAAGGCGTCAATATAAATGGAAAACATTTGCCCAATCTGCACAAAACCTGGCTCTTGCATATTTTTCTGTTTGTCTTGATTATGGAAAAGACTATGGAGAAGGCGGTATAATTGATGCTTCCTCTGTCACATATCATAATATTCCTATTTACCAACTCTATGTGCAACTTCATTAAGGAGAGGCAGTGCAGCAAGAATCATTGAGAGGAAATCGTGGAGTGAACCAATCAACAAGCCGACATTGTACTGGAAATTGATAAAGGACATCTTCCTCAATGCTTGAATGGTGGGGCGATAGATCTGGGCTTTCCTTCCACGAACTGCATATCATTTATTTTGAGCTTGAACCTAAGAGAAGCCCTGTGCACAAATAGCAACCAGAGGAAATGAATTCATTGACTTATCAGGTTTGAAATACTTGCATTTGGTTTTGATTTTAAGGTTTAAGAGAAATAAAATAAAATGAGAGAGCAAGAACAACATCCATTCCCATTGCTGAACACGTTGGTTACAAAGCCATTCTATGCTCTCGCCTTCTTTTCGTATGTTGTCATCTGTCATTTTGCATTGGAATGGCTCTCAAAGGAATTTTATCTACATCCATTATTTTTCAAGAAATCCAAGCCTTATTGACATTTAGAGTTTTGGTAGCAGTAAAGATTTTTGTCATAGTACAAAAGTCAAATAAAATATTATATATTGTCAAAGCAAGTTAAAGTTAGAAACTATTATTTTGTTTAAAATAGAGTCCATTTTCAAGATTTTTTAATTATCATGTTAAATTGTAAAAGTGTCGAAATATCATAAAAAATAAAAATTGCCTCAATTGTAATTGGAGTGCATGATCGGTGGTACCCGACACTCCTTGTAAAAAGTTCATCAAAGGGGGCCATATTCTCTCCTCAGAATTAACGAAATGAGCCTTCAAAGCCAAATTTGCTAAGTAGCAATTCAACTGGAGGATGGACGCACATGAGGTTGGAGGACAAGTAGCGTCCTCTCGTCAATCACTAGCGAAGGGGCCATGAAATTATTTTAGTGACAAATCAAATTGTGCCAAAATGACTAAATCCAAGATCTATTTCCAAATGGTAGCAGTAACTATCTCATATCATTTGTGATCAGAGTGGCAATGATCTAAATGGTTGTTGCATACACGAAAATGAGGACTTCTCAAATTTTGTATTTGTGATTGGATGTGTATGTCCCCAATCACAATTCTTGGTTGTTTGTGAAAGGGTGTGTTTGTCCCCATTCACAAGATGGTGTATGTGATTGGAAGTGTTTGTCCCCAATCACATTTTTTGGGTGATTATGATTGGATGTGTTTTTCCACAGTCATAATTGTTGTGAGTAGATGTGTGTGTCCTTGTTCATAATTGATGTTGGATAGATGTGTTTGCCCCTATCCAAACTTGTTGTAAGACCTTGGATTGAAGTGTTAGTCCCTATCCTTGGTTTCGTGGGTAGATGTGTTTGTCCCTATCCTTGGAAAAAGTTCAGAAGCATAGTGAGGTAAGTTCCACTATTGCTTTTCATGAGTAGAAGTGTATGCCCCTACTCTATTATGCTTTTGGTGAGCTACTAAATGTGGTCATCAAGTACTATAGGTCCACTTATCCCCATTTGGAAAATGATGCAATATGGGGGTGTAAGGAATATTGCATCATTAGGTTTATTATGGTTTGAACATTAGAATAACATGTGTGCAAAATTATATTATTATACTTGGTTATACGGTATGTTACATCCGAAATTGTGAGGTTACTATTTACTAGTGATATAAAAGGTAGAAATGAATGTAACGTGAAATCTGGAGATGCTTGTACCTTGTTATCAATGTGTATGTTAGATCATTTGACGTTGTTTCATTTGATGTAATTCATGGTGAAATACTGCATATATGTGAATAGGAGGATAATGAATCTTGCTTTTTAAACTTGATATATTTGTATAAGTACTGCAAATGTTATGAACAAGTAACTGTCGTGGTTTTGTGGCAATGTATGCAGGAACAAGAACCATTCCTCCAGGTGGAGGGGAAACATCACTCGAGAGACGAGCTTGGTCGGGTAACCGGTAAAGTGAACTATTTGAGCATACACACACCCACCTTAGACTGAGTAAACCAAGTCAATTTTGTATGAGTATAGGGTAAGTCATCCATAGCTTGTATGTCTTGCAAGTAGAGGTCTTGACTGCTTCTGTGTGTGAAGTTTATCCTTATGCTTGATTGTGAGATTATGATCATCATGGTGGTATCATGTTTGGATGTGAATGTCGGAAGTATGCATATAAATACATGTATAGTATATATATGTATCCGTAAGTATAGACATATTGATACAGGTGTAAGTGGCTAATGGACTTGTCATACGGATGTGTCGATATGGTGTACGTACATATATGTGTACATAGAAGATTATACTGCTATATATATATGTTTATAAGCATACGTTTGATAATGTGGAAATATTAAATATTTGCCCTAGAATTTATATATACACATATAAATAGATATATATATATACTGAAAGTATGCTGACTGGCTCGCAGTATATATATATATATATAATTGACAATTAAATATGTATATGTATATATATTTATATTTGTTAAATATAAATATATTTATATATGTAATTATATATAATATTATTATAGTTATATTAAAATATATATGTATATAAATACTCGGGTATTTAAATATTTATATGTTTAATATTTAAAAGAACTATAATAATATTTATATAATAAAATATATAAATGTGTTTAGCTAAATATTTTAAAACTCTTAAGTGTAAAATTAAAAGATTTAAATCTTTTAATTAGAGTAAATATTATAAAGCAAACTTTGGAGAAATATTATAATTTAATATATATAAATATATATATTAAATAAAATAAATTTATTGGGAAATAAAGGACTTAGCATTATTAAGTCATTTGGTAAATATCGGTTATATTCACCATGGGGAAATAAACTATGAAATTCGTTTGAATTAATTAAGTATTTTATTCACCGTAAAGAGCTGAGAAATAATATGCCAAACTTCAACTGGAAATATTTCATATGGCAATATAGTTAAAATTTTGAAAAGAGAAATAATGCGCAGCTAAGAAATGCGTGCATGGGAAGAAGACCAAGTATGAGCAAGCAAAATCGCAGCTTCTGGAGGTTACAAAAATGTCTGAAAACAAGGATAGCTAGGATGCCATTGAGCTAGGACTCATTCCACTGTGGCTAAACTCTTGCCAAGTTGCAAAAATGGCGCCCTTGCTGGAAAACGCCTGTAGGTGTCATTCTATGCAAATTCTTCATGTGTCTTTGAATTATTCTTCTTCAAAAAGGGGTGACTGATCTTTATTTTGCTGAGTAATGGTTTTATATGTTGCCAGCATGAGTTTGACACTTTCAAATGGATAGATATGTCGATTCTCATGCCAAATCTGTAGGATAGCATGAGAATCCGAACTCTATAAATTGAGCTCACTTACTTATCAATTTCACCAATTCACAATTTGCTTTCATCAATTTCGAATTTGCTTTCTACAATTCATAATCAGCCATCGTAATTCTGTGCAAGCATTGAGTTTGTCATTTGCTGCATATATGTATGTACACACCTGCTGTAGAATCCATTGTGAGAAAAACAGTAACCAGCATTACCAGTAACTGAAATCTAGTCATTTTGAGCTTCAGCTAAGAGTTTAGCATCTGAATAGGACAATTAGGAGAGAGAGATTCTTTAAGGGAAAAGAACAAAGGAGCTGTTACTAGTTGGATTAGGAGCATTCAAAGGCAACAAGAAGGCCCAGCTTGAGGAAACAGGCATGAGGAATACCTTCCTAAATATCTTTGTTTTATTTAAAAGCAAAAATCATGGAGTTTGTTTTATGCATTGACTAAATTAAAGCATAGGTGGAATAATCTAGTGAAAGAGAATTATGTTTTCTATTTATAATTGCATTGACTAGAGGAAATGTCTTGATTGCAAAATAATTATAAGGGAAAAAGGGAAACTGTTGTTCTTACTTTGCTTAAGAATGGTATTTTTAAAGGGATTAAAGAATGAATGTTGTTGATAATAAATAGCATCGGTCAAATAAAGGACTTTGATCTTGCATTTGAAATAGGTATTAATTAAATGGAGAGACATGCCCCTTGAGCCGACATGTCTCCACTTTGAGGAGACACATCCGCTCATGGGACGTGTCTCCCACTTTGATATATATATCTACTCCTTCCTCACTTAAACAATATAAAAATCAATAGATGTTGTTTACTTATGAGGATCGACATTTACAGAAAGCAAAATTTAATCATTACAATAACATGGTATCAGAGCTAAGTTAAGGAAGATCCGATTAAATTCAAGATATCAAATTTGTCTAAGTAACATAAAGGAAGGTAGTTACTGATCTTTTAATCAGGAGGAATTCCCTACTCATGTTCATTGATATACATTGCTGCTTTCATTTGTCAAAGGAATAAATGCGCAGCAGACCATAGAAAAAGAGGATCCGTATCTTTACATTTACGATACTGTAATGCACGGTTTCAGCGCCATGCTCACACAACCACAACTGGATTTACTGGACGAGATGCCTGGTCACACATCATCTTTAATTGAAAGATGATAGGAGCGTGCTATTTTAAAGCTTTTGTGGCCAAGTACGGGAACCTAAGCCTCAACGACAACTACGATTCTCCCAGGGATTCAAATGGGCATGGAAGCCTCACATCGTCGACTACTGGAGGTAACTATGTGGAGGGCATTGATTTCTACAGTTATGCTCCTGGTACCGCTCGAGTCGCCATGTACAAAGTCATATGGTCAATTGGGAGTATGGGATCTGACGCGTTGGCTGCAATGGAGAGCGCACTTAGCGACGGAGTTGACGTTCTGTCTCTCATTTTTTCCTAGACGCAATAGCCCTCAGAGCCTTTGTGGCTATAAAGGTAGGCCTTGTTGTCGTATGCTCTACGGGGAATAGCGGGCTAGTACGGGGATTTATGCATAATGGTGTGCCCTGGATTTTCACGATCGGTGCCAGCACGACCAACAGAGATTTCGCCACTAGTTTGAAGTTGGACGACAGTAGCATTACCAGAGGCTCCTGCTTCTACATTAACCCAAACAAAAACGAGAGCTATCACATAATTGAGACCAAGCTCTTTTACCAAAGCTGAGACCCTGCATGAAAGAGACACCTTGACGCTGCCACGGTGAACGAAACAGTGGTGTTGTGCACGAATATGAGTTCTTCCCTTGTAGAAGCTTTGAAACATGCTGGTGTTCGCGCGCTAGTTTCGGTATCGAAGAGTGAGAGGAACTAAATTTTTCGGACAGTTTTCCGAATGTGGCCTTGAAACTGGAAGATGGAGCAGCTTTGGTGAAGTATGCTTCTTCAACTTCAAGTCCCATAGTCAAAATTCAGTTGGGCTTGACATCGTTGGGCGTGAAGCCTGCGCCGGCTATGGTGTCTTTTACCTCTCAAGGGCCGTATCTGCCAAACCCGAATATTTTGAAGCCTGACGTTACAACCCCTGGTGTTAGTATCCTTGCAGCGTGGCTTCTGAACACCACAAAGGGAAACAATTATGCTATCGTCTTTGGCACATCCATGTCATGTTCGCATGTGGTCGGATTGGCGGTTCTGATGAAAGTTGTTCATAGAGAGTAGAGTCCCGCAGCGTTCAAATAAAAATAAATGAATAAATAAACAAAAAGGAGGAAACTTGCTGGAGAGGAATTGCTATCCACAGCATTGGATTGCTCTGCTAACAGTTTGGAGAGTAACTGTGATCCCAACATTAGTCAGGAGGCGACGCCATTGCTAAGGGCGGAGCAAATCGCACTATTCAGATCTTAGGAAAATTGCAGACCTGAAAAGAGTTTCCGATTAGGAGAGATAAGTATTCCTTGGTTAAAACTATGAATTTTCTTCTAGGCTAAATTTCAGTATGCTGAATTGTGCAAATCTGATGTCATTTGCTTGGATTGCGTGTAACTAGTAAATAATTGTTTTGTTGTGCTAAGATTAGCATTATCGAGAAGAGTTAAAAATGGAAGTGTTGTTCATGTTGTCATCGTGAATTCCATCATTGTAGGATGCACTGGGGTTCATCTTTGTTGTTTCATCATCTGAATATCATAGAGCTTGTTGCACCTGTATAGCAATTCTAGGTGGGTAGTAGCTGGAAAAGGAGTTCATTGATAAATTTGAATGGTCAAAGACCTTATTCAAATTTAGCCAGCTACCACTACAAATTCTGTGACATGGGCTTGTGATCAAGCCGTGAACCTGTAGAAGAAAGATTGTGGACTAATCTGAGTGCAAGAACAACGAATCACATTGAGTACAGTGATTAGCATTTATCAAACTCTTTAATGAGATAAGTATTGCATGGTTAAATAATGTTTATGAATTGTTTTATAATTATTAATTTATACTATAACATTGAGATAGTCAATCATGTATGCTTCTAACAATAGTATTTCTTGTTTGAGATAATTGAGTCTCTTGAACTGTTAGTAATCTCTATTTGAATGCTTTTAGGACGGATAAAGAAATGAAAGAGATTGCTTCCAAGAAGAGCTTGATGCATCTTGTAGGTTGAAAAATAAAAATAAAAATGGAGACACTGCTTGCAACCTTGAGATTGTGTGAATGGCTGAAGACATCTCTTCGAAAAGGAAGCATTAACCTTTAGAGGGAGATCTATGATTCAATGTTGCAAGGACATATGCTAAATCCTTGAAGTACCTCTTCAGCAATTAAGATCAGAATTGCTCATGTCTGTCAACCTGGATTTAACATTGGTAGCTCCGCAAACCTATTCATATTAGAGTGATTTGGGATGAGGTTAAAGAGAATAACCTGAATCTCTACAAAGGTGTGAGTTGGAAACCGTTTCTCTAAAGCAAGTATTACAGACGATTTTGGACGAGGAGGTCAGGAGGCTGATGCAAGTAATTAAAGCTTCAAAGGGAGTCACATTTTCACTTGTTGTAATGCATAATTCTCTCAGATAGAGAGATATGAGGTGAAAGCCCTTGTTCATCTTTGAGACTGAGATGAGGTGTCATGTTGAGAGACTCCATGACGACAGGTCCCAGGATCTAACTTCATAAGAGCCCCAAGCACCCGTAGTGTGGCTTAAGGGGGGGTGTTGGATATAAGCCACACTCAGACTGATGATGGGCTGGCCACAAGAGGCCAATAGCTCAGTTGATAGAGCACTCCAGCAACAAATGGAAGGTCCTAGTGAATGCTCTAAGCCAGTTCATGTGCGAGCCAAAGGAAATTCACCTTATGGTTGTAAAACATATATTGAGATATCTTCAAAGCACTATTGGATTTGATTGGGCTGGGAGTTTAATTGATCAGAAGAGCACATCAGGATGTTGCTTCAGCTTAGGATCGGCTATGATCTCTTGGATCTGCAGAAAACAGTCTTCAGTGGCACAAAAGCTCGATAGAAACTAAATACATTGCAGCCTTTATGAGGGCAAGAGAAGCAATTTGGCTTCGTAAATTGCTTGTGGGACTCCTTGATCTAAGCACATTGAGATCCCCTACCATTATGAGACATGGTAGAAAGGATTGTGATCCAGTTAGAGTATGTTAGTACAAATTATCAAACAACAGACATTCTCACCACACCTCTCTCTCGAATCAAGGTAGAACACTTCAGGAAGAAACTGGTATGGTTGAAATGTAATTTGATATTATGTTGAAATTCAAATTGTTTATAAGTTGTACTAATATATATAAAGATGTTTAATGTGTAAACTCTTTTGTCATGTGTGTGACTCCATGACCATATGGGCCCGCTCCCCCTGTGTACATTATTGAAAGGTGACGATCTTTCTAATAATGAACACTTGTATTTGACATTGTAAAGTGATGACTCTACAATGATAAACTATCATGATCGATATCATGTGACTTGATATTTGTGGACATGTCATGATAGTATCTCTTGGACACCTTGATGGATATCATGGGACTTGATATCATCTGAAGATCATTGTGATCCTTAAGAGATAATCATGGTGGATATTTATATCCGTGGATATGCCATGAATTATGGTAGACATCATGTGACTTGATGTCAGTGCACATACCATAATGAAGATGTGTTATGAAAAATGTCATGTGACTTGACACTTTCAGAAGCATACCATATCTTCTGATATCACGAGTTAGGTGATATCACTTTTACTTGGTGGAAGTTATTTTCCCTAGCTAAGAGGGAGTGTTAAATAGAGTTATTTTCCTTAGTTAAAGAGAGAGTGTTGAGTAATGAAGATGTGTTATGGAGAATGTCATGTGACTTGACACTTTCAGAAGCATATCATGTCTTCTGATATCACGAGTTAGGTGATATCACGTTTACTTGATGGAAGTTATCTTCCCTAGCTAAGAGGGAGTATTGCATAATAAAGATGTGTTATGAAGAATGTCATGTGACTTGACACCTTGAGAAGCATACCATATCTTCTGATATCACGAGTTAGGTGACATCACTTTATACTTGTTTGAAGTTTATCCTCCTCGCTAAAAGGGAGTGTTGATAATAAATAGCATCGGTCAGATAAGGGCCTTTGATCTTGCATTTGAAACAAGTATTAATTAAATGGAGAGACATGCCCCTTGAGCCGACATGTCTCCACTTTGAGGAGACACATCTCCTCATGGGACATGTCTCCCACTTTGATATATATATCTACTCCTTACTCACTTAAACAATATGAAAATCAATAGATGTTGTTTACTTATGAGGATCGACATTTACAGAAAGCAAAATTTAATCATTACAATAACAAATGTGATTAAGATGGATTGCATTTTGTATGTACGTAGCCTATACTGTATGATCTCCATATAAGGAGAATATGTTTGAAGTAGATACTAGATACTAGGAATGAAATGAAGATAGTGGTCTAGTAAGGTCTTTTCAGCTTAAGTTATAGGGATAACTGAGGTAAGCTAAAGTACTCCTAGGATAAAGGTTTCCTAAGTAGGGGGAATGGTATAAGACACTTATAGACTGTTTCGTTTCTAAGTAGATTGTTTGAAAGTAGGTTGTCTGAAACAGTATATACCTCTCTTATGTAACTATTGAAGTAGATTGTTTAAAGGTAGGTTATTTGAAATAGGATATACCTATCTTGTGTAATTACTTAGTAGATTAATATGTTGTAGGTTAGTCTAGGATAAAAGATTATCCAAAAAGTAAAGGATGATACCTATGTGTAGTGTAAGATAGCCTTAAGTCAAATCGGCCCTGAGTAGTGTATATGATAGATGACCTTCATTCGAAGTAGTGAAATGTATGACATCCACTTAGACTATGTGATGCTTGAGACTACACTGTCAATTCATCGTGATCCTTGTACTAGTATGAGATTGTGAAATAGCAAGGTTCTAGTTGTGAATAGAACACAACACTATGCTCAGTTGGGTTATCGCAGCCGGATACTCTACCAATCTCTTCGTTCGAAGGGAGGGCCATCTATTGAATGATAGATGTGTGGGGGACCACATTAATAGTCCGTGGTTGGCAGAAAAACGCTCGAGTGATGTTTCTCCTACATAGCAGGCGACAGATACACCAAGATTTGAAAGGAAGGGAACTTGGACCGTCTTACTACTATTTGTGCAAAAGCTTACAAGCTATGTATGTAATTGTTTTACTTTTGTACTCTGATTTATATTTGCAATGAAAATGGAATTCATGTGGAAATATATATTGTAACTTGCATGTATTTATCAATAAAGAAAGGAAGAATTTTATTGTAATATCTTTGTTACTTGTTACTTTTATATGTTTGAAGTAAAATGTTGGAAAAATTTTAATTACCCAAGGTTGGGGTCGTTACAAGATTGTATTACAAGTTGTTAGAACAACTTGTCTAAGTAAAGGAGTGGTTATAGGAGGTTATACTAGTTCTCCTATAATTTAGGAGATAAGACTCCTATAAATATGTATTGAATGAATGAGAGAAAATATAATGTGATTTTATGTGTTAAATATGCTCCAGAGTTGTAATGTCCCATTTTTTCCAAGATTTGTATCTTCGCAGTGGTTAGCCTACTATCTAGTCCCTGTAGGCTAATGGGATGTTCAGGGGACCCTTTTGAGGGTAATCAGTGATCCCTCAATAGGCTTTCTGATGTTTATCTTAGTTTTCGCTTGCTCAGTGACTCGGTGTTTTGGTGGTGGACCTTTTAGAGGTCGTTTTGGTCGATTTCTACCACACTTACTATTTACAGTAAGTCACTTGGTCATATCACCTATACTTACTCTATATAGTAAGTCATATCTGGATCAGTCATCATCATGACTACATCCAAAAAATATGATTGGATCACTCTTTTGGTGTTGGGTAAATTGAGGATTAATGATTTATTTATATTATTAAAGTTAATTGACTTCAATAATATTTATATTTATATTAATATTAAAGTCACTTGGTCATATCACCTATACTTACTATTTATAGTAGGTCATATCTGGATCAGTCGTCATCATGCCTACATCCGGAAAATATAATTGGATCACTCTTCTGAGCTGGTGTTGGGTAATTATTGAGGATTAATGATTGATTTATATTATTAAAGTTAATTGACTTCAATAATATTAATATTTAATGATGACTTTATTAAAAGGTGATATAAGGGGTTGAATGTAAATTTTTAAAGTGTTATATTTAATGATGCTTTATTAATTTATTATATTTTAAAAGGCCAAATGCATCAAAAGCAAATATTTATTTTATTTAATTATTTTGCCAAGTGGGGATTTGGAGTATAAAAAGCCAAAGCATTTGCTTTTTCATTATCATTGTTTATTTTCTTGAAACTTTGCAAATTGGAGAAATTGAGCAAGGGTTTGCTAGTTTTGAAGATTCAATCTTCTTGAGGACGGAAACCCTCAAAGAGAATAATGTCTACAGGTGTGGAAGATTACCCAAGGGCATTTTGAGAGATAGCCTCATACAAAGATTATTAAAGAGCTTCAATTGATTTTTTGGAGATAGTCATTTCAAGGTTTCTACAAAGATTTCAAGGTTGAGTCTTGTTGACATGTTTTTTATGACGACATCAACACAGAATAAAATGTCCAACGGTCACTCTATTCTCTCTTGATCAAAGTATTCCGCATGCTAAGATTGTGTGAAAGTTCATGCGTTCAACTCCAAGGTTCCTTTACTGCGAATAGACTCAGTTGGTTGATGTGAATATGCTGGTTATTCCAAGGGGACTTACGTAATTGTTCAACTTCGTGAAGCAAATGAAAGATTTAGCTGTGATGCTTCGACTTTTAAACAAACCCGAAAATGCTGAATTTAAAAGAGATGAAGGGGAGAGACTCTATAATCTACTTCTAAAGGGGTGGAATGTGGGGATCAACCTAAACAATCTTCGAACCGGGCTTTGCTTTGCCTCCCTTCGGACAACCTCCACAAAGTCGGTGCAATCTTCAAAGGATGATTAAGATATTAAGGTTATGATTCAACATGTGCACCCCATCACAACGATGCAAGTGGACACACGAATTACAATTGAAGTTAAGTACTATCACTCTAGTTGACCACGCAAGGCAGGCTTACAGTCAGCAAGCCTGCTAGTGGTATGGACGAAAGAAGACTTGCTCAAATTAAATACCACACTCTAAAGCTAACGACTACTTGCATGAAATGAAAGTCTATTTTACTCTTATCTACTAGAATTGGAAAGACGAAAAAGCCTTGTCAACTGCTCACAATGAAAGATGAAATCACCAATCAATGAAGAATCTTTATATTAATAGAGCCTTCTACAACAACCTTTTACAAAAACTTTCAAAGGGAAAGTTTTTCTTTCCTCTTCAAACTAAGTTAACTTCTAACTAAATGCCTTCTACTCTCTAGCTCTGATTCAATTCTCAATCTAATTCTAATTCTATATTTAATAGAATACAAATGAGAGGGGATGCCCCTTTTATAGCTAGCCCATTTCAGTGGACAACTCAGATTCAATTACAATAAAGGGCTCAGATCGAGCCACTTATGCCCTAATTAGGGTTTCTGCCCTAAAAACTGCCACTGAGGGGAGTGGGTAATAAATGCACAAAAGATTCTTCACTCCCCACTACGAGCAATTAATGCCCACTATCTTCTTCCAGAAGATCCTCATCAAGCAGAGCATTCCCACTGTCCTGTTCTCAAACTACAAACTCGATCAGCCGGGCTAATACTGCCTCAACCCCTTGAACCGAAATTGGTGGAATATGGTTGAGCTGAAATTCCAAGACTGCTATTGTCTGCCCGTGCCGAGTGTAAGACTTTCTCCATGCCACCAAGGCATCTTGGGTATTCTGAATTATACTAGAGAAAGTGGAGACATTCTCAAAATCATCCTGGACCAGCGACCTCGAAGCTGAGAAGAACGGAGTCAGCTTGTCTCTCAAGCCATTAGTAGTTATTTCCTCTGGAGCTAACCTTCTAGCGAATATGGCCTCCAATGTATTGAGGACTCCCTCCAAGATGTTGCCCATTGCCTTCCTGATTCTGGCCGAATCTGCCTTTGCCGCATCATAAAACCCACGGCCTGTGACCATCGAGGAGTACCAACTGGTGAAATCATACCTGTCACCATCTTGAATCACACCTCCATCCACCAAGGTTTGTAGAGGTATATGCATCAAAGCCCCTAGACGAAGAACAATCTTCGTCCGATAGATGCGGGTATCGCCCCAAGCTTGATCTACCATATCCATGCACGCCAAAATATTCGAGGCCTGCTGATAAGCATCGGTGAGGTCCTCCATAAATTTCTCTGTATCAGCCCGAACATGGCTGACCCATTTGTCTGCCTCTGTCTCCATCTTCTTTAGGTCCTCTAAGCCAATAACTGACTCCCTCGAAAGCTTTGGTGGGAGTTCTACTGTTGGGTTTTCCTGTTCACCTGGACGCGCTAGACTTTGCACATATCCAATCAAGGTTTTGTGCTCCTCTGACTTCTTATACTTCCCTTCTGTTCTGAGCAACAGGTCTCTTAGCGCCTGATAGGAGTTGTCAAACTCCTCGACAATTTGGGCCCCCGTAGGCCGACCCAACTCTACGGTGGTGATCACATAGTTTTCAGGCCTCTCCTCGGCTCGATCATACTCCTCCCTTGGGACAACAACCTAGAGTGTGCGAGAGCCTGACTCGTCAATCGAAATCTTCGAAAATTTCCTGGCTCTCTTCTTTTCTGGAGGCGCACTAATCCTTTTGAAGAATTCCTCCATCTCAATGGCTGGATCTGTATCATCCTCAGGCTCTCTTCTCATTCTATCCGTGAGCCAATCCGACACTGTTTACTATGGGTTGTAGGTGACGAGGGGCTGTTCCTCTGTTGCTTCCACCTCGTATATTTCTTCTCTTCTTACACTGTTTTGCTCGAGCTCATCAGTCTCCACGAGCTGAGTATCTCCAGACCCTTGGGTCCCTTGTTCTGTGTTTCCTTCCTCCTCGAACGTTGTATCCAACATTTGCTGGAAACGAGTGTCGGCCACTGTTTCCTCTTCCTCTTCTTGTTGGCCACCCCTGGATGCACTGACACTTATACTATCTGATTCTCGGATGTTGGGCTGGTCAACCTCCTCCAGTTCTCGCTGCTCATTCAACCTTGCCCTCTGATCGGCAAATAGTGAGATTTCCCTCAAACTCGAAGATTGAGTTTGTGAGTGCGCAGGTGATGCTTGTTCCATCCTCAACGGTATCGGTTAGGTCAGCGTTTCCTCTCGTGCCTCCGCAGCTTGGGCAATCTTTCCCTCTTCTCACTGTTAGTGGCCTTTGATCACCCATCAAGTCATAAGTGAGAGTCATTGACCTGCTCTTGAGTCTGCATACGTGTCTATCGACCCAATCCCTCGTGAAAGTCATCACCGGTATAGAGAGCGTGTCCAAGTCCATGATCTCGGGCTCGGACCAATCAGGTGGCGAGACCAGAGTATCTCTCACTTACTCATAATCAGGCTGTATAACATTGACATCTTCCTCCACCTGGTCGGGAACCGAGATGAGCTCACACTCCCTAATCAACTTGAGGGGAAGCCTAGTAAACATCCTCTTCCTTATTTCAACCTCATCAACAACATTTGCCCAAAAGTCCTTAATGTGGGCCTTGTGTCGGTACTCAACGTTCTGTACCATTTGAATGTTTCTGTAAGGATCGAAATCCTGCTTGCCCGTGTGATACGAGAGATGAAAGAATTGCAGCTCATCTTCTACTTCTCGAGCTGCCTGCAAGGAGCGACACACCTTGATGGAATTTCCCATGGCGATAGGAAAGTCAAGCCCACCCTTCTTCTTCTTCTGAATCCTATCATAGGCGATCAATTGCCTAGATACTTCCAGCATTACTATGTGATCGGTGGGGTACCTCGGTAGCTGGTATGGATACGAAGTAAACCCCTGCAGCCTAATGTAAGTGAATTTCGGAAATTGGATGAGCCAATATCCGTATTCCTCTATCAATGCATGTGCCTGCTTGGATATTCTTTGCTGCGTTCTCTATTGAAGGGTCCTCATGATGTGCATTGTGAATGCATCATTAGCCCGCCTGTAGTTGGCAGGGTTGGTCAAATGTAACTGCGTGCACGCCTCATGGATCTTGAACTGATCAGGTGCACAACCGATTGGCTCCTTGTATGTAATCCCTCGGTACTTGGTCATTCTTGCCAGCATATATATCACATACGAGCTCATGTAAAAGGTTTTCGTCCTCCTCAGGCTCCTGAACTGTTCATCTATGTTATCACTAATCATTCTTGCCCAGTCAACACACTCTTTTCCCTCCAAGATGATCTCGATGAAGTAGAACATCCAAGGCTCGAAGAAGTAGGCCTGCACACTCCCATTTATTCAACTAAGCATCATGATCAAGTTGCAGTATTCTTGTTTCACGTCTTCGGCAATTATCTGCTTCGGGAGTTTAGTGTGGGGTGGCTTTGGCTTCTGCATCCAGACTCTATTGATGACTGCAGCAACCCTTTCGAAAGAGGAGTACATTTTATTTGCCCTTTCCTCTGATCTGTGCAGCATTCTCTCGGAAGTAGGAATCCCAAATGCCTCTCCGATAGCATCTGGCGTGAAGTTGGCAAGTAATTTGCCATCTGGAGAGACAATGGTTCTACGCTCTGGCTTGTAGTAATTCGCACACTCCATGATTAGCTCTAGGCACTGAATTGCTGGTGGAAAACCGACGGCTGCGTAGATACCACTTTTCATGATGTTATGTGCCGTGACTGACGGTTGATGGCCTCCCAGTCCGTACATCCTTGATTTGAGTGCATTTAGATTAAATGAACCGAGGTTGGTATCATTTAATCCCGCCAACTTCGAAGTAATTGCCGACTTTGGAAGAAATGGCTTGGCGAGCCTTTTGATCATTGCCTGCCGGGATGAGCTAGCCTTGCCTGCTTCAGTATTTGCAGCTTTGCCTGCGACTCTGCTTGTTGTTGCAACATCCTTTGCTCCGGCCATCTGCAAAATAAAATAGGATAACAATAAGTTAGATTGCAGATTTTTAATAAAATAGAACAATTTCGAGATGAGTGCAGACACGGAGTTAGCTTTGAAAATGAAATTTCTCTGCATGAATTTCTTACTCCGAACCTCAAACTGTATAACAACTCTGAGCTTAGAAAGAAGCTTTTAGCAACTTTACTTCCGACTGGCGAAGAAAAATCACAGCAAACTAATAACTTTCAGCAATTTAGAAGAAATAAAGAGATTGCTGCAATATGAAATTTCAAATTTCTTCTCAACTCCAACAGCAATCAGCTTTCAGTAGTTCGAAAACAAAATCCTCAGCAAATAAGAAATTCCTTGTGACTTCGAAATTCTGCATATTAGAAAATAGAGATCTCCAGAGAAAAATAAATCTTCAGCAACTCCGGAAATCTGCAGCAACTCCAACAACTTGGAAATAAAATCTCAACTCTCCAGCACACAATTTCGAAAATTGCAGCAACACACTCTCAGTAGCTCTTCGAAAAGAAAACTCTCAACAACTTGGAAATAAAATTCCTCCAGCAACTTCGTACTTGGAAAATAAGAACTCAAGCTCAATCTCAGCAACCTCAAAAAGACTTCAGCCTCTCACAAAATTCTTCACTTCATCAATTCCAAGCTCTTCGAAACGTGTGAAGAAATGAAAGAAATGAAGTTGTTTAAATAACTCTTCGTGAAGAATCCTGCTAAGTATTGCTGGAGCTATTTTTAGCACCTTCATTAATTCGCCACTCTCTTCACTCGGAATCTTCTAATTCAGGCGCAGTAGTGGGCTAGTCGTCAACCAGTCATTATGACAGTTGCCATTAATGAAGATTCTTTCCTTGCAAAAATTCGAATTTTTCCCTCTAGTCTGCCAGTTAACTTTTGGTGATTTAAACAACTCGCGAGAAAATCACTTGACTTGATTGAAAATTCCATTTTAAAATCCTCGCAGTGTTTAATTAAATTCAACTCGAAAAATTTGTGGGAATTGTAAATTCATTTCCAACCTGTTAAAATGTCTGCCATTTAAATCTTCAATTTCATGAAATTTGCCTTAGACATTTTAAATTTTCTCTCCTTAAAATATTCAACTCCGGGCGATTTAAAATCACTTGCCTGCTTGGAATAATTCATCCTTTGAGATTTAACTTCCATTGGGAAAATAATCTAGGCAAAACGAATTCCCTCTAAAAATATAAAAATTTCCCTTAGGAAATTAATTTTTCAACCCTGTCAACTCATGGGTGCCTTTTAAACGGGTTCATTTAATTTTTTGCCTGACATGGGAAAATAATATTTATCAATGTTTATTGTCCCCTTTAAAATATTTTCATTACTTAGCCCACTTCATTTAAATGCCTTTGGAAAATTATCTTCAATTCATATCAAGGTGCATTTTCTCCAGTGAAATATTTATCTCACTTAGAAAATATTTCTAACATTTTCTCCCTGGGTATTTTCATCTTCTCACGCCCTCGCTTCACACACTTAGTAACAAATTTGAACCCCCCACTCCTTGGGCGTATTCTTTTTCTAGTGAAATAATGATTTCATCTTGCCTTAGGAAAATGATCTTCAACTCTTCTTTACCATAGGCGTATTTTTGTGTGGAGTCCACTTTTAGAACATTTTAAATTCCCACGCCTTAGCCAATTCTCATGTAACCCCTTCACAATGTTGGGCGCATTCCATAAGTGGAGCTTTGATTTTGGTGCCTTAGAAATTTTTTAAAGGTTTTCATTCTTCCATGGCGTAAATGAGGTATGTTACTTTTGTTTGGATAATTCCACCACTTAACACTTGTTGGGTGCAAACATTACCTCCAGCCTTTGTTTCCATGCCTTAGAAATTTTCAAGGCCTCTAACTTTGACACTCTTCTCAAGGGCGCGTATAGAGGTAGCTGCTTTAGGTTTGTGCCTTAGAAATGGGCGCACTTCATAGCCTCAACTTTCATTTTGAATGCCTTAGCATATTTTTCAGATTTCATCCATGAGGTGGGCGCATTTGCTACTGTGAACTTTCATTTTGAACTTTGGCGTTTTCTACCTACTCCTCCATCATGGGCGCATTTCCACCCATCCACTTTCATTTCCAATGCCTTAGAATAATTTCAAGGCACTTCCTCAAGGTGGGCGCATTTACACATGTGAGCTTTGATTTTGCCTTAGAAAATTTCAAGCCTCCAACAACCTTGGGCGCATTTTAGATGTAGAGCTTTTATTTGATGGGCGCAAACTAGAGGTGGCACTTTCATTTCATGCCTTAGACAAATTTCAAGGCTCTATTTCCTCTTTATCTCCCTGGGTGCATTTCACATGGCCTGCTTTCATTTTTGCCTTAGAAACTTTTGAAGTCACTTGCTTGCCTTGAGGGCGCATTTTAGGTGTCACGCTTCATTCTCATGCCTTAGAAATATTTCGGCCCAACCACTCCTAGCACAAGGGCGCATTTGATGGGGTCTACTTCTATTTCATGCCTTAGGCATTTTCAACATCTTTGCTTCAACTTGGGCGCATTTTGCACCCTCAACTTTTATTTTCCATGCCTTAGACATTTTGAGGTACTCATCAAGGTGGGCGCATTTAGCATAGTGAGGTTTCATGTGAGGGCACATTTAACATGCCATGCTTTTATTTTAAACACTTAGAAATTTTCAAAGCTTCCACTAGATGGGCGCATTTACATGGGTCTTCTCCTATTTTCACCATGGGCGCATTTGAGAGGGCATGATCTCTTTTTCATCATGGGCGCATTTAGCATGGGCAACTTTGATTTCCAATGCCTTAGAATAATTTTCCAAACACTTTTCCATGGTGGGCGCATTTTGACTAGCTCACCTTCATTTCAGGGCACCTTTGGAGGTAGCCACTTTCATTCTCATACTTAGGCGTTTTTCCATGCCTCTGCCTGCTCTTGCTTTTGCATTCTATTTTTAGCAAGTTGTGCTATTTTTAGCAGGTCCCTTAATTTTCAACTTCTACAACTCCGTTTTGCCTGAAAATTTCACCATATGATCTTCTTTGCCTTGTGAACCTGTTTTGCCAGTCCTCTGCCCTGACCTGCTATTTATAGCCACTTGCTATTTATAGTAAGTTCTTGACTTTCTGACTTCAGTAGCTCCGTTTGACTTGAAACTTGCTATGCCTGATCTTGATAACTTGAGTGCTTTGTTCATACCTACCTCGGGTGCAGACCTGCTATTTATAGCCGTGTCCTGACTTACTAAAAATAGTAAGTTCTCTGATTTCACTCAAATTTTGCCAATAGGTTGCTTGGATGATGCTGATATCGGTGGGGTACTTCATTCTGACAATTTCTAGATTTTACCCCCTATAAAAGTGGAAACCCTAATTCTGACTTGCATGTATCCCGAACGGTCTTCGTTTGACTTTGTTTCTTCTGCATGTCACTTTGTATGCTGAACTGAAGTGTTGGGTGGCGGGGGTGAAACTAGTATTTATAGAAACTTCCTGAAAAGTGACCAATCCATTGCCGGATGATTTTGCATGTCATATTGCCTGTGGGATCTCAAGAAACCCAGAAAAACCCAGAAAACTGGTCTGCATGCGGGCACTAGCTAAAAATAGTAAGTCCTCGAAACTTGATCTTCTCCGCTTGCATGTTACACCGTTGCGTAGCTCTCGAAAAACCCAGTAGGAATATCCGTGCGTTAAAGAACTTTGCATGCAAACCCTAAAAATAGCCTCCAAAGGCTGAACTTTGAAAGTGATCGTCTCGGTTTGCATGTTATATCGTTGCGGAGGTCTCAAGAAACCCAGAAGTAATCTCCGGACATGCATTGAAAAATCACATGTTTGAACCCTGAAAATGGCTCCTGAAGCTTGAACTACCAAAAATAGCAAGTTGTCGGATCCTGCCCAAAATTTACGTTCAAGCAGCTGATAGTTATCTGAATGTGATGAAATAGTTAGAATTCCAAAATCCCAATGAAACAGTCCCCGATTGAGCACTTACTATAAATAGTAAGTTGTCAAACTTCAATGAAAATTTAGTGGGACTTTGCTGGACGCCTTGTAACTGCAGTACTAAGCTCAGATTCCAATTTGATAACCTGGTTTGACCCTAAAAATCCTGAAGGATAGAAAACCCTAATTTCACAGACTTAACCAATATTTCAACCTGGGTCAAACGATGGGACATCCCCGAAATGACGGAAAGACCAGAGAGAGAGAGAGATGCAAAGCCAAAAGACCAGAATGGAGCAAAATTTAGGGGGTCCCCATTTGAATGGGGTGATGTGTGAAAAAGGTCACAACAAGTCTGTTAAACAGATTGAAGGGAAATTGCATATCAAACCTGGACGCCATAAATCTGCAAATCTCAAGCTGTTTGTGTTTGTTAATTGCTGGCACGTGTGGTATTATTTGTGCAGGCCGCACATCTGCCTTAGGCGTGAGGGTTTTGGGTTGTTCAATGTGCATTGTTTTTCCATTGCAGAGGTCATGGCATATATCTGAGGGTGCAGACTTGTCTTTAATCAATCGCCCAGTTTAATAAAGCCATGTGAGATCCTTCTACAGGGGCTGTGAAACCCTTGAATCTGCTAACAATTGTTTATGCACAGCCGTGGGTATCCATACAAGGCATGCAAGTGAGTTTGGAGGCCGATATGGCCTGAGACTTAAGTGCTGAAGATGAAAGGGTTTGCATATGGAGCTGATAAGAACTTCTGGACAGTCTGCGAGTAATTTCAAACTGCTATCTGACCTAGGTGTGCTACCTTTCAGGTCTGGTCTGTGCAATTTCATTAATAAATGCATTGTTAATTTAGTACTGTTATTCCTTTGGTTAATAAAGGGACTGATATCATTGTTGTAGCTCATTCTGAGCATTGTCCTTTGCATCTTTACCTCAAAATATTGCCCAGATTTGTAATTGCATAGGGCTGTAGTGTTAAACCTGCATTGTAATATTGTATGACAGCCAAATATGGAAGTTTGAAAAAATGAAGTTTGATTTCTAAATCTGAATTTGTTTTTAATTTAATATCATCCTGATACTGGCAATGGAATGAAAAATGTTTGACAAAATGTCAATCTGTCAAACAAAGCAATCGTATTGTGCAATCATGGAGGGGTTATTATAAGAATTCTCTCCCGTATTAGAATTCTTAATAAATTCATGCATCACATTTTGATAAAGTGAAATTTGACTTATCAATTTAAAATCAAAAGGATTGCCATTCTACCAGTAGATTAAATGAATGGCATGTGATCTTAGGCCCTGAAATTCCTATACCTTCCTATATGATGTTCAAGAGAAAACATGAGATTATAAGATTGTAGCATCATGCTGAGAAGAATTATTTTATGTAGTAAAAATCATCAAAGCGACCATCCTTACTTGATCCCTCATTTTATCAATAATTTGATTCTAAAACATAGATCTCAAAAGGAACCAGACAAAATGTATGTTATATTTTGAAAGAACCAAAGAAAAGAATGAATACATACCACTGATTGACTCTTAGCGAGAAGCTTCTCACAAAGTCCAGTATAGTTAGATGGTTGCCATCCCCTCTGTCCCTGGTACTGCAATCAAACACAACTGTAACGATTAGAAGTATACAGACAATATACAAGAGCCATATAAAAAATTATCATAACTTGAATTTTAAATGCAATTTTAAAGCTTTGGTAGCTTCTTGAATTGTAAATGCAATAGACTTTATAGCTTTGGTGCAACTAAAACCCACACACTTGATACCACATCTTCAGCACATTCGAACATGGTTTCCTATGTTTTCATTGTTTTGTCGAAAGTGCACATCATAATAAAGATGGGATAGTATATGTCCATACCATAAGACACTTAGTGGGCTCAACCTCTAATAGGAAACCTATATATCAACAAACAAGAACTGCCACAAAAGTCAGTAGGAATGCCAATTCTGTGTTTCAGAGAGCTGATAGCGCTACACATACCATGAAACCTAATACTCATGATCAAATAAAAGCAAGTAGTCAAAATGAGCTACTTGATGATTACAATGTAGATAATAAATACTTTGGATAATGGGAGGTCGCTTTTCTTACAGTTAATTGCTTATTGGAATGTAATTGCTACAAACATTTTTAGAATTAATAAGCCTAACACTAACATTGTGGGTTTACATGTATTCAAGTAAACTAACATTGACTGCTTCAGCAAAACATTTAGCTGTGTTAGAATCTCCATCCACAGTGGAGTGGTCTGACAGGTTTCCATGATTTGAGTAACTCAACAGAAATTTGTGGTGTTTTGAATTTTGGTATTGTTGGATTAGATAATTCATAAGCTAAAACTTTCTGTTTGCAGATAATACTTCTCCAGAAAGCTCACCACTACCATAAATGTCAATTATAAGATACTTTAAAAGTTTGATGGTTAAAGATGATTTAATATCATTTGTTCAATCAGTTTCATCAAAATAGTCTTACTGCTTTTGGATGCAAGCAAACCTTTTCATTTTCTTTCATGACCCTACATTTTGAAAGCACTTCATAATTAATCTTATATAAAGCCAGCTTCCCAAAAAAACTACTTACCTATTGAATGCTCATTCAGGCTTGATTATTAATGCTTTTACCTTCATGGTATATTCCACTAATCCTTTTTCAGAAAAATGAGTTAAATACTATGTTCCACGGCGTTTTGGGGACGGGGACGGGGGACAGCAGGGGATGCGTTTCCGGGACGTTTCCTAGCGGGCCATTTTTAGGGGACGGCAAGGGAGATCGACTTGGTTTGGAGTATGCAGAAGATTGTTTGTTGATATCCATTTTGGCATCGATTTATTGAGGAGAATAAGGGCGCTCCTTTTGGGAGTATTTTGGGTGATATTTTGTAAAGTTTCAGTTGCATTTTCAGACCTTCATAATCTGTTGTCATGGAGGCCGATCAGCCTATGTGAGTCTCATGTTTTTGCTCATATCTTTCAATTGAGGAGGCCAATCATTCTGGGTATTGTTGCATTCAATTCCTATTATCGAGACAATCATTTTAGGAGCAAATTGGAAGGAGTTCGGTGCTGCAATTAATTATTTAAACATTTGCCAGGCAAGAACAGGGGCGACAACTTAAGCAATTCGATTTGGGCTTGTTGTTGATTGCTACTTCGTCTCTCATCCAAGGTGCTTCATGAGGCCAGGTTCTTCGAATTTCTATCAGCTTATATCATTGCATACAGTATAATTACATTTGCCGCTGTAGGTGCACTTCTATACCAACATTGTCAATTTTTGATAATATTGTAATGCCAAGAGTCTTGGCCAATTTATATGAACATTGTATTGGACATTTCATTTCTATCAAGGAGATGTAAGTTGTTGATTATATATTATTGTCATTGAGCTTTTTAATATCATTCATTCTCAGCTTATTAGTATGCATGCCAATTGTTTGACAAAATGTCAATTGGCTGTAGATGCATTTCCTTCATGTAATTTCTCATCTATACGCATTTGAAAATACAAAAAAGAGTTGCATTGCATTTAGATATTAGCATAGACATTGTAGAAGTCTTTTTAAGCTTTCAAATCATCATAGCATTCACCCAAGTGACAAGCAAGCAAACTGAAAAACTTAGAAACAGCAAGATAAAAGGTTTGTATGCTAAGTGTTTGACAATATTCCTTGAAGTAAACTTAGACTAGATTGTGTAAGGAATTTCTATAGTGGTTTAAAAAGTGTAAACATTGACATTTTGGTCTATTCCCTCTCCTTTGGGTGAAAAATCCTAAAGTGTTAGAAGGTCTTAGTAACCAAGATCTTTGTTTGCATTTTGGTAACCCGTATGATATTCCTTGAGAGCAAAAATCTAGATCAGAAGTAGCAAGGAACATCACAGATCCTGTATTACATGTTAGATTGAGATTGTGGGAATTACAAGGTTCTAGTTATGTAGGACATAGCACTATGCTCAATTAGTTGTCGTTATTGGTTACTCTACCAATCTCTTTGTCAAAGGGAAGGGCCGTCTATCGAATGATAGATGTGCGAGGGACTGCATTAAGAGTCCGTGGTTGGCGGAAAAGTGCCTGAGTGATGCTTCTCCTTCAAAGTAGGCAACAAAAGAACCAAGATTTGAAAGGAAAGGAACTTGGACTATCTTACTACTATTTGTTCGAAAGCTCCATGAGTTATGTATGTATTTGAATGTTTTTTTACTCTGATGTATATTTGAAAAGAAAAGAAATGTATGTTGAATTATGTTGTATTTTGTTTGGAAATTATCAATAAAAGAAAAGAATTTTTTTATTTCAATGGCTTAATTACTCGTTATCTTTATTTGTTGGTGTAAAATTAAGAAATTTTTATTTACGTAAGGGTTGGGTCATTACAAAATATTTCATTAAAGCTCAATAATAAAGTGACTTTTAATATTTCTTTAAGTTTCCACTCAAGTCACTTTATTAAATTCATTAAAAGCTATCTGTTAAATGTACTTTATTGGACAACTTTAAATCAATTAATTTAATTTATTCCATGATGTCTCAAAATTAGGCTATGGGAATAAAATGAGCTAAACGGTTAGTTTCAGCTACTCCTTGGAAGGGAACATTACAATAGCAAGTAAATATTGTTTGGATTAGATCATTTTTTTTGGTTATAGGGAGCCTCACCTTCTAATTCAAAGAGCACTTCTATCGCACATCTATTTTGCTTTGTGTCACAAAGAGGTTCCTAACTAATGGAGGAACATGTAGTGAGAAGAAAGAGAAGGAAATGGTAAAAGACTTGAGCCTAAAACTATCAAAGATCAACATATAGCTAAGAAAATTCCTTCAAAACTCAATTGAGGTGACACATCAACATAAGGTAAAGTACTGTCAAGCCTTAATATCAATACACAATTTGAATGGAAATGCTATAAGGAAAGTGCACCTAAGGTGGCAAAAACTACACCAAGGGTCAAAAGGTGGCAAATAGAAGTGCAAGATCCACTAAAACAAAGGAGTTAAGTCAATATTATAAGTCATAGCATATTTTTGCCTTGGAAATGCCATTCAAAAACTCTAACAAAGATGGCAAAGGTGTGCCAAGCAAGAAATGCATCAAACATAAGTCAAAGTTGCACTTTATTGAGTGTAATATCCCCATTTTCGGTCAGGTTACCATTGATTGTAGCTATTCGTTTTCTTGGCACCAATTAGTGTTGTCGGAGGGGTTATCAGTTGTCCAAGTTGATCTAGAGTATTTTTGGCACCTTTAGTTGCATTTCCAGTCCGAGTTTTGTATTTTCCGCAGTTACTGTATTGGTGCGGAAATATTTAATAATTAAATAATTAATTAAGTTGTCAAAAAAGTATTAAGTTAATGGTGACTTGAATAAATTATTCTATTAGAAGTGACTTAAGTCGAAAAAGTTAAAATATTTAATAAGCTACTTTTTGGGTGATAAGAAGAAAATTAAAAAGAGTTAATATGGGTTTTCAAAAACAAAAAAGAGGGAGTTACGTAAGTTGGATAAAAGGTCTTGTAAGCTCATTTTTAGCTAAGGCTTGGTTTTATTTCTTTTCTGGTTTTTGGAGAGCTTGAGGACAAAAAACCCTTGAGTTTGGAGGATTGGACGGAAAACCAAAACCTTTACAAGCAGAATTACTCAGGTTTTGCATTCAGGTTTCAATGATTGGAGTTCCAGAAATTTGTGATGTCTTGCCCCAAGACAAATTTCCATGTTTTAAGATTTGGAAAATTTTGAAATAATATCAGAAGTAATTATTCAAAGAAGATTTTAGAGAATATTTTATTTTATATATTTCTCAGGTTATTACCAGTGATGCTATTGAATCTCACACTATTGTTGAGTTTAGTCGTATTACTATTACCCTGGGCCGCATCTTTTTTTCTCTAAGGAGGTATTATTCCTTATATCAGCTGCAATTATCAAGAAATTGGGTGCCACATGAACAAAAGGTTTATTTGGAAATTATTGGGCTTATCTTGGCGAAGTCATGAGCTTTCAAAAGTCTTATGTGGAACGCCCCTTGCTTTCCTAACCGCGACTTCACTTGAGTGACAAACACATTAGTGTGGGAGCAATATCATATCTAACCTTCAAGTCTTATCATTCAAAGAATCGTAGCGAGTTTGGAAGAAATGTGGCATTTGGAAGTATCAATGGCGAGAAAAATTGGGTGACAGGTTTGAATGGAGCTGCCAAGAACATAAACTCTGTTTCATGTGTCGATTGTTTCTATATAGTGAGTTGTAGACAAAAATGAACCCACACTGTACCTTTCCAGAAATTGAAGGATTATAAACCCAATTAGTTAAACCTACATGGCATAGTGACTTCCAACATAGCCTTGGAAATTCATGTATGCATCACTGCTAAGGAAAGGAGAATTTGTTAATATTTCATGCAAAATTAAAGCATATTAGGGAAGGTGTCGAGTGACATAGGAATTGAGGAGGTTGTAGGAAGAATTACCCTGCATTGAAGGAATTATGAAAGTTAAGGAGGCGCGATTTCTATAGAGGGGTATGAAGTAAATTGATGCCTTCAATATTCTACGTGGTACCAAAAGTTCCAACTTGGACAGTTAACAAGGAATAACGTTATTGGAGTTTAAGGGGACGTAACTTCAAAACCCATCGCAAGTCATTATTAGTCGCCGCTCATAATAATGTGGGAGATCCCAGTTGAGGAGGAGGTATTGCATATTTGAATGAGGCATGGCAATTCGCTGGTCAAACATGTCGAATGGAGTGCTGCCTATTGCTGGTCAATCATGCTGAATGGAGCGCTGTCTAGGTCAGCCACTTAATAAATATTTTGTATGTAATTTCTGGAACTGTCAATTCAAGCCAAAATGCTTATATGTGGAATTATTCTATAACAATTGCACATTGTGTTCATTCTGCAAGTAATTGAACTGCTGTAATATGTGAATTATGAACAAACAAAAATGGTATCTGAATGATTAAATGCAATATTCCCAAACAAGAAGTAAACTGGTAACATAACAGCTGAAACACAACTGTTTGACAAAATGTTTGAACAAATGAATGGGTGAAATCGAAAAAAATTGCATGATAATTAAGGTTCGGACACTTCATTGATGGCAATAGCAATCAAAAACTTTGAACAAGGTGGCAAAGCTAGTAAGAAATCACAACCAAGAATATGAGTGAAGAAAATAAAAAATTCATACAAAAATTCATGGAGTATGATCCAGAACGTTGATGCAAAAATGTTGATGTTATAGCAGCTATGGTCTGCACTTCCTTCGCACAAATCACAAGAAGAAGCACATGAATTAAATGAAGTAGCCTTCGGCTATTTAATTCATGATTACATTATTTAGTAAATGCAAAAGGCCGACCCTTTATGGTTCGCATGTCTTAGTCATTACTTGGGCTGACCTTATTATAATTGTTATTTATTATGGTTCTTTTATGTGGGCCGACCTATCTTGAAGAGGTGCCACACTTGTATAAATACAAGGTCTTATTTGGCATTGTAACACATTCATTATTCAAGCAAGTTCGCATTTCCTTAAGAGCAGAATTCGCACTTCATAGCAGCAGATCCGATTTCAAGGAAGAACATATTCATTTGTATCTTGTGCATCTTGGAGAGGTGCGACCTCATTGTAATCATTGTTGGCCATTGTTGGGCCTGAGTTGTAAGCAGATTTCTGCTCTTGTGCTACATCATAGAAGAGAATCATTTGCTGGGTTTTTCTCCCTCAAGAGGAGGGTTTTCCCAGGGTATCTTGTTGTGTTCATTGTCTTATGTGTTGCAATTCTTTTAAGTGCTTTCATTGTTTAATCTGATCTAAGAAACACTAACAAAAAATTCATATACAATCAAAATCTAGAAACAGAAAAATAAAAAAAACATTATGGATTGTGGAAATCTCATAGCATTAATTATAATAAATGAAATCACACTTTTTAAGCAGTGAAGCCACCTTAAAAAAACATGTTAAGTGGCAATTGACTTTTGAAAATGTGATAGCTCAAAACATGAAGAAAACACACTTTTGAGTGGTAGTTGCCACATAAAACTCTACCATCACTCAAAGGCAAAAAGAAATTGTAATGCTTGAAACTAGAATATTTGATCAATCCATTGATTCTAGCAATTTTTCATCGCGAAGATCACAAAATGGGTAGGATGAGAGCATAGGATGGCTAAAATACACACAATATTTATTACACTTACTAGAAGCAAGCCATATAGTTAGCATGTTGATGTTAAATGCAACCACGTAAGAATACTTCCAAATTCGACCTTGAATAATAAATTTAAATGTAGCAGAAGCTATTTAAATTTATATGTACGATTATGAAGAGGTCTTCATTAAATAAAGACAAATATTAAAAGTATTAATAAATAATTATGATTAAATATATTTTTTATTGGGCTGACCCTTAGAAGTGGTGCAACTTTTGAAAAGTTGTCCTTCTTGGCTGGGCCGACCTCACATGCCAAAAGTCATGTCTTTCACCTTGGACGTGTGTATAAATATAAGGTGTTTTCATTTGGCAATAAAGTTCATTGAGAAGAATTCCCATTTCAGAGCAGCAGATCGAACCTGTGTAGTAGATCAGATTTTGTAGCAGCAAGTCGATTCAAGGAGAAGCATATCATTTGTACCTTTGCATCTAGGAGTGGTGTTGTTTCTTGTATCTATTTGGCATTATATTATGCTTGAGTTGTAAGCAGATTTCTGTTCTCATTATTATCAATATATAAGAGATATATTGGCTGGGTTTTTCTCCTTCAGGTTGCAGGGTTTTCCCAGGGTATTGGCTGTGTTCTTGTGTTAAATTTGAATTAATTTTGCATCCTAATCTGATCATAGAAAACTAACATAGCAAAGTTGAATGATGATATGCAAGTACAATAGCCTTCAAGTAATACCCTCATCTATTGTATGGAACAAGATAAGGTAGAGTTATCTCTTACTAATGCTGCGACTAGGATTTATTGAATGTAATGTCACTACCAAAAAAAATCAAAAAACTTGCAACTACTTTCAATTTTAGCACGCAGACATTTCATCAAACAGTTGGTGGAACATTGAATCAATCAACATTTCTAATGTTAATGCTTAGGAATAGAAGCAACTATCTTTCATTACCATGTGCATACGCACAAACATTTGCAGCCATTAAGCAATTCATGGATATTTTAACAGATGGTTGTCATGCATTAACCTTTCATTGACAATTCCACAAACAATTGGCCAACACAACCACTACTGGTATTTAATATCAAGATACAATAGTGGCAGCAATTGATAGGTGAATTATAACAAACATATAGCCATCAATTGATATGAGACATTCTGCCAAACAGCAGGCATGAAAACTGATACAAACCACATAACTAATTATTCTGAGTTCACAATAACTTCTGAAAATAACTATATCAACTAATACAAGGCTGGAAGTGAAACATTACTCAAGCAAAAAATGGCATCAAAATACTCATGAATGGTGTTGTAAGTTCTCACTATCAGAAAGATGCTTCAAAAGGTTGGCATAGCTAATAATATGTAATGTCCCCTTCTGAGGCTTAATTAGTGTAGTGACCATTAGCCTATTTTTGAGTTCTCGTAGGCTAAATGGTAAGGCAAGGGGACTCCAAAGTTCTTGGAGGAGCCAATTGTAGTGGTACATGTTTCCACTTTTCTAATGGTGGCAGTGAGTTCATTGGGTAACATTAGTTTGAAGGGCACTCTACGTGGTGTTTTAGGACTTTGGGGGTGTTTTCCAAACTTCTTGGAGAGCACGCCTACTTTTAATAAGTCACCAAAATGGCTTTGATCATGCATCGCTTTGATCATGCATCCAATGCCTCAGCATCACATTGGCACAACCAAAATTGGATTCCGAGGTGTTTCAAGATTTTCCATAACTTGGGGTAAATTATTTTAATATTTCACTTAAGTTATAATGTTTAATTATTATTTTCATGACTTAGTGTTTTGACTTTTTGAAAAGCCAAAAATGCCTCCACGTTGGACGCCTAGGTGAGATAAGGGGGATGTTGCACATAAAGGTGATTATTATTATTTTAAAAGGCAATTGTGGGAAAAGTGAAATATTTTGTTATTTCCAAATGTAATATTTCCCTCCAAAAATGCTATATAAAGCGGCGTTGAGGGGCTCATTTGTTCATGTTGAGAATTGATAATGAAGTGCTGCCGATTCGATAATGGATTCTCCAAGTCTTTGAGGACGACAACCCTCTAAAGATTATTCTAGTTTCAGATTTGAAATATAGCCCCTAGCTGGACTAGTGTGGTTCCATTTCAGGGATCACCATTGGAGCTATTGATTTTGGAGTGATGATTTCAGATGTTTTCCTTGCTGCTGGGCCATATCATTGCTAGTATAGGCTGTACCTCTCATGATGCTGATGTAGATTCAAGTGTGTAGAATTAGCTTCTGGGTATTTGTGCAATGGAATTCTCTGTACTAGGCAACTAGGAAGGGATTGGTTATAGATTGCAAAATGAAGTTTCTGATTTTTGGGAAGCAAATCGCCCAAGTGTTGGGTCATACCTATTGACGTGTTTTTTATGACGACACCAACACAGAATAAAATGTCCAACGGTCACTCTATTCTCTCTTGATCAAAGTATCTCGCATGCTAAGATTGCATGAAAGTTCATGCGTTCAACTCCAAGGTTCCTTTAGTGCGAATAGATTCAGTTGGTTGATGTGAATATGCTGGTTATTTCAAGGGGACTTACGTGATTATCCAATTAAGTGAAGCAAGCGAATGATTTTACTGTGATGCTCTGACTTCTAAACTAACCCGAAAATGCTGAATTTTAAAGAGATGAAGGGGAGAGACTCTATAATCTACTTCTAAAAGGGTGGAATGTGGGGATCAACCTAAACAATCTTCGAACCAGGCTTTGCTTTGCCTCCCTTCGGACAACCTCCACAAAGTTAGTGCAATCTTCAAAGGATGATTTAAGATATTCAGATTATGATTCAACATATGCATCCCATCACAACGATGCAAGTGGACACACAAATCACAATCGAAGTGAAGTACTATTACTCTAGTTGACCACACAAGGCGGGCTTACCGTCAGCAAGCCTGCTAGTGGTATGGACGAAAGAAGACTTGCTCAAATTAAATACCACATTCCATAGCTAACGACTATTTGCATAAAATGAAAGTCTATTTTACTCTATCTACTAGAATTGGAAAGACGAAAAAGCCTTGTCAACTGCCCACAACGGAAGATGAAATCACCAATCAATGAAGAATCTTTATATTATGGGAGCCTTCTACAACAACCTTTTACAAAAACTTTCAAAGGGAAAGTTTTTCTTTCCTCTTCAAACTAAGTTAACCTCTAACTAAATGCCTTCTACTCTCTAGCTCTGATTCAATTCTCAATCTGATTCTATTTCTATATCTAATAGATTACAAATGAGGGGGGATGCCCCTTTTATAGCTAGCCCATTTCAGTGGATGGCTCAGATTCAATTACAATAAAGGGCTCAGACCGAGCCACCTATGCCCTAATTAGGGTTTCTGCCTTAAAAACCACCACTGAGGGGAGTGGATAATAAATGCACAAAAGATTCTCCACTCCCCACTACGAGCAATTAATGCCCACTATCTTCTTCCAGAAGATCCTCATCCAGCAGCGCGTTCCCACTGTCCTGTTCTCGAACTGCAAACTTGATCAGCCGGGCCAATACTGCCTCACCCTCCTGAACCGAAATTGGTGGAATATGGTTGAGCTGAAATTCCAAGACTGCTATTGTCTGTCCGTGCCGAGTGTAAGACTTTCTCCGTGCCACCAAGGCATCCTGGGTATTCTGAATTATACTAGAGAAAGTGGAGACATTCTCAAAATCATCCTGGACCAGCGACCTCGCAGCTGAGAAGAATGGAGCCAGCTTGTCTCTCAAGCCGTAAGCAGTTATTTCCTCTGGAGCTAGCCTTCTAGCAAATATGGCCTCTAGTGTATTGAGGACTCCCTCCAAGATGTTGCCCATTGCCTTCCTGATTCTGGCCGAATTTGCCTTTGCCGCATCATGAAACCCACGGCCTATGACCACCGAGGAGTACCAATTGGTGAAATGATACCTGTCACCATCTTGAATCACACCTCCATCCACCAAGGTTTGTAGAGGTATATGCATCAAAGCCCCTAGATGAAGAATAGTCTTCGTCCGATAGATGCGAGTATCGCCCCAGGCTTGATCTACCATATCCATGCGCGCCAAAATATTTGAGGCCTGCTGATAAGCATCGGCGAGGTCCTCCATAAATTTCTCTGTATCAGCTCGAACATGGCTGACCCATTTGTCTGCCTCTGTCTCCATCTTCTTTAGGTCCTCTAAGCCAATAACCAACTCCCTCGGAAGCTCTGGTGGGAGTTCTACTGCTGGGTCTTGTTGTGACCTTTTCACACATCACCCCATCCAAGATGGGGACCCCCCTAATCTTGGTCCATTCTGGTCTTTTGGCTTTGGTTCTCTCTGTCTTTGATCTTTTTCCCTTTCGGGGATGTCCCGTTTGACCTCAGTTGAAGTAATTGACAAATTTAGGGTTTCTATCCTTTAGGCCCGTTTAAGGTCAAGATTGAGTTACTAAGGTAAAATCTAAGTGCAGCAACACGATTAGAAAGCTCAAGGCAAAATCCCCTTGAAATCCTACTGAAATCCGACAACTTACTATTTTTAGTAAGTACCTAATTTGAGGCTTGTTCCTCAGGATTTCGGGATTCTAACTACTTCAGCATGTTCAGGCAACTTCAGAGTGCCTACACATGAAATTTGAATAGATTCGGACAATTGGCTATTTTTAGCAGTTCGGCCTTCGGAGCTATTTTCAGGGCTTCAACATACAATTCTCCGATGAATGACGGGAGAATTGATCTGGGTTTTTCAAGACCTTCGCGATGGTGTAACATGCAAGCCGAGATGGTGACTTTCAGAGTACAGCCTTCCAAGGCTATTTTTAGGGTTCGCATGCAGGATTTTTTTTAACGCATGTCCGGATATTCCATGTGGGTTTTGCGAGAGCTTTGCAATGATATGACATGCAAGTGGAACGGATCAGTTTTCAGGGACTTACTATTTTTAGCCAGTGCCCGCATGTTGACCAGTTTTCTGGGTTTTTCTGGGTTTTTTGAGATCCCACGAGCATTGTGACATACAAACTCATCCGACATCCGGTTAATCACTTTCCGGACACTTACTATAAAAAGCAGTGTCATCCCAATAGCTACCCAACACCAGCAGTCAGGAGCAGTTAGGAGCAATCTAGAACAGTCCAGAGCACATGCAAGTTAGATTAGGGTTTCCCTGCCATGTCTAAAACTAGATGAAGCAAAATGCAGAGATGTCAAAACGAAGCACGCCACCATGATCAGCATCTTTCAAGCTACCTACTGGCAAAATTTGAGCACGATCTGAATACTTACTATTTTTAGTAAGTCATCTCATGGCTAAAAAAAGTGTGCCATCACCAGAGACAAGTATGAATAGGTCTCTCACAGCATCAAAAGCAACTGGAACAAATTTCAAAGCAAACAGAGATATGGAAATTGATCAATTCTAGGGTTTGCTAAAAATAGCAAATGGCTAAAAATAGCATGTATCGTGCCAGATAAGGTGTGAACAGGATAGCAAAACCAAATGGAGGCACAACCACGTCAGCTCCAGTTCAGAACAGGGTGAAATGCAATGAAACCCTAATTTCTCAGAGTTTACTAAAAATAGAAAGCCAAGGTCACCTAGGGCGTTGGAAACTTATAAACGATAGCTGATAGGCAAACACCCTCATATGCGCCCCAGAGGAATGAAAGATGCAAAAATCTCTAAGTGTGAGATTTCCTTGAGCAAAGATGAAATGCGCCTTCAAGAGGCATAGAAATTCTTCTAAGGCAAGAAATTTTCCTCCCCATACCCCTAAATGCGCCTAGGGAAGGTGAAAGGTCACCCAAAGCATGGAAATATTCAAGAGACATTCAAAAATTTCCCAAAGCATCCTAAAAATGCGCTCAAAGAAGGAAGTTGCCATGGCTAAATGCGCCAAGGGGAGGTGAAAAGTCACCATAGGCGTAATGTTTTCCCTCTCACCATAGCAAATGCGCCTAAGGCAAGGAAGTTGCCTAGCCAAAATGCGCCAAGAGGAGATGAAGAGCCACCACATGGGCGGAATTCCTTGTCCACATGCAAAATGCACCTAAGGCAAGGAAGCTACATAGCCAATATGCGCCTAAAGAAGCTGAAGAGTCACTTGAAATAAGCGGAATTCCCCCTCACACTAGCATATGCGCGCAACATGGAAGTCTACAAGTCAAAATGCGCTTGAGGAAGGTGAAAGGACACCTAAGGCGTGGGAAGTTTCTCACATATGGTATATGCGCCCAACATGGAAGTAGCCTAGCACCATATGCGCTAGAGGGAGGTGAAGAGTCAAGTTTAGGCATGGGAATTCCTCATGACACCCTCATTTGCGCCCTCAATTTCCTCTTCTCCATGGCATATGCGCCCAAGGTGAAAGTTAAAAACGTGGAGTGGTGAATGTGAAATGCGCTTGAAGGTGGAAGTCTATTATGTGAAGTGCGCTCAAGGAAGGTGAAGAGTCACCATGCGCCAGGGGGGGAAATAATACTAAGGGGGCGTGACTTTTAAAAGACCAAGGATTAATATTTTTCCCCTTCACTATGTAAAATGCGTCTAGTGAGTGGGGACTTGAATAATGAAAATTGCTAAGAAAAGAATGTCTAGGCATGGAATTGCCTAAGGAATAAAATGGAAAGATGACATGTTATATGCGCCCTTCAGAGGGTAGATGATAAAATTTGGATTTTAAATAATTCCTAAGGTATTTTCTAAGGGGAAAATGAAGACGATGTCTGGAGGATGATGCTAACAATTTCCAGAGTTATAAAAATCTTCAGAGAGAGAATTCTTCAGGGAAAAAATCAAGAAAATTTGCCAAGGCCGAGAAGATTGAAATTGCAGGAATGGAATGCGTCTGGAAGGGAAGAAATAAACATTAGCCACTTTTATTATTTTTAAATAATAAAAATTAAAAGTACCCCCCTTCGTGCGGATACACATGAAAAATATGGATTCCAAAAGGATTTTTCTTCTGGGTATTGAACGTTTGCAATTCAGAAGTGATTCAAACTTACTCCACGCCATGTTCACATCGTTCCGGTGGATATTTTGCCCAGTGCCTATTTTAAATAAAATTCCTAAGGCAAGATTGAGGAATTTCTCCGAGGTGAACGAACAAAATGAATGACAAGGGTTTCGCCAGAGGTTCGAACTGGATAATTTTGCTAGAGCGAAGGCGAGATCAAATGACTTAGCTAAACAATTTGAATTTGTTCAATGGAGTGAGTAATTTAATATTTTAGAAAATCAAATGCAATAAGGCAGGCCTGTGCAGAAGTGATAAATTCATTATTCTAGAAGATGCCTCAGATGACAAGTGTTACAACCGGGACAAGAGAGGGAAAATGAATTCGAAAATGTGCTAAGAATAGCCTCTGTAGGAAATCGACCTGGCTATAAGATTTTAAAATCCTCTTCATTCCTCTCACCAGTTGCTGAATGCAAAAATATTGGCTGAGTGGAAAGTACGAATTTCTGAAGAGGTTGAAATTGCTGAGGAAGTACGAATTTCTGAAGAGGTTGAAGTTGCTTGAGAAGTGCGACTTAGCTTGCTGAGACTGCAGTTGCTGAGAAGTGCGAATTTCCTAGTTGCCAAAGGTTGCATTTGCTGAAAGTTCGAATTTGTGAAGGCATTTACAAATTGCTGAAAGTACGTTTCTTCTAAAGAAGAAGTTCGAAATACGAGTTTGAGAAAGAGTTGCTGCAAATACAGAAATTTCACAGCTAAAGTGAACAAGACAGTTGAGGTTTGCAGTTGGAAATGGCAAAAGTGTTGCAGCCTTTTTATTTAAAAAATCTGTTGACACCCTCAATGATGGTTGTTTTATTATTTTAAATCTTGCTTTCTAACTCTCTTGCCTTTTGCAGAATGGCCGAATCAAGCAGAAGAGCTGCAGGCAGGAACAACCACACCGAGTCCAGACAAGCTGTGATCAAGAAGTTGGGCAAGTCATTCTTGCCAAAATCCAAATTTTCATCAAAGCTCGGCAGGCTAGCTGACATGAATTTAGGCTCATTCAACATGGAAGCATTCAGAAGAAGGATATTGGGGACTGGAGGCCATCACCCATCAGTGACTTCGCATAGTATTGTCAGAAGTGGACTGTATGCAGCTGCCAACTTTCCGCCAGCTATCCGGTGTCCAGAACTCATCATGGAATGCGCCTACCACTACAATGCAGAACAGAGGACGGTCACTTCGTCGGATGGCAAGGTGCTAGCCAACCTGACACCTGAAGCAATCGGAGAGGCATTCGGGATTCCAGTCCATGGGAAGATGATCTACAAGACAAAAGAAAGAGCTGGAAAGATGTATTCATCCACGACAGACTGATGTGCCGATTTGATAAACACTAGGTGGATGATTAAGCCCAAGCCAACTCGCACAAAATTGCCCAAGCAAATAATCTCAGAAGACTTAAGACAGGAGTTTGGTGATCTCATTATGATGCTGAGAACAGTTGGAGGATGCCCCCAAGTGTTCATCTTCGAGCCTTGGATGTTTTATTTCGTCAACTTGGTATTAGAAGGAAAAGATTACATGGACTAGGCACTATTGATCAGTGACTGCATTCATGAACAGCTCCGCGGTGTGAGGAGAACGAGAACATTTTACATGAGCTCTTACCTTGTCTATATGCTGGCTCGCATGACGAGATATAGGGGAATATCTTACAAGGAACCAATTGGATGCGGTTCCCATCAGTTTAAAATATATGAGGCTTGTCCACAGTTGCATCTGACAAGCACAACTAATTACAAGAGGGTCAATGATGCCTTTATAATGCATATCACGAGGACCCTGCAGCAAAGAACCCATCACAGAATATCGAGGGAAGCGCAAGAAATGATTGAGAAATTCGGATGTTGGTTTATTCAATTTCCAAAATTCACCTACATAAGGCTGCAAGGATTTTCCTCCTATCCATACAGATTGCCTCGGTATCCCACAAACAGGATAGTGATGCTGGAAGTATCTAGGCAACTGATTGCCTATGATAAGATTCAGAAAAAGAAGAAGAAAGGTGGACTTGGATTCCCAATTGCCATGGGAAATTCAGATGAAATCTGCCCATCGTTGCAAGTAGCTAGGGAGGTAGAAGCAGAGCTCCAATTCTTTCACCTTTCCTATCACACTAGCAAGCACTACTACGATCCCCACGGGAACATCAGGTGCATATTGACAGAAGAGTTCAGGCACAAGGCGCAGATAGAAGACTTTTGGGCAAGTGCAGTGGACGAGATCGAGATTAGGAAGAGAATGTTCTCTCGGATACCGTTGTGTAGAAACCCCTTGTTTCCCCTGTCTCTGAATCTGACTATTTTTGTTTGTTTTCTGAAGTTTTTTGGTTTTTTTCTGATTTTTGAACATAAAAGAGATAATGCGATTTTGCAAAGAAATGATAATAAATTCAATAAAAAATCATTCAACTCTGTAACTATAGAATCTATTGAAAATATGGATGGCCAGACTATTTATTACTCTTCTGAGATGATACACTGAAGATCTAAGTACATGCAAACTAAAAGGTAATATTTTATTTGATGGAAAAACCTGATTTGCTGCAATAAGAAATTTGTCTTGAACTGGTACGGCTGCAATCAATACACCTTTCTCCCTCCGTCTGGTGACCCTCAATGATGCCCAGAGTATAGGCGCCCAAGCTGGTAGTGACAGACTGAACCAAAGGTAGGCGATTTGCTTCCAGGAGAAAACACGCCCTCTTTAGTGGTGGTACGGCCTGGTACATAAAGGTATGGCCTGGTACACAGCAGCAACAAGTGAAAATAGTACGGCCCTTCTAAGAATCTCCAAATTCAAGCAAAATAGGCGCCTTACTATGGAGAACTCCTCTAGATAAAACCCTCATTGAAAACCTGAAGATATAAACCTCTGTGAATGCTTTGTAATTTCTTCTGAGTGAAGAAATCTCTTGCCTGGCAATAAATCAGATGATATCTCACACCCTCTGAATTGCTTTCACTGGAGATGGCTCGTTCCCCAATGCTCTGAGACTGAAACCCTTGGCTTCCGTGCTCTGATCAAACTCATCAATTTTCAATTCACAAAATAACATAATGCTCGATTTCCAATGCAAAATGGCTTATACACTTGAAAAGTGTGATTTGCTTAATAATAGGGAATATTAAAAATAGTTCTAACTTTTACTTTTAATTCTTCAATAGTCCTCAGCCAAATTTTTATAATAAAATATAATCGCCAATTTGGCCCCCTTTCATGATGGGCGACCCCTTTATCAAAATCACTTAAGTTATAATAAAGTATTATAACTTTATATTATAATCCCCAATTAATTAATATTTAATTAATTTAATTAAATATTAATATCTCTCTCATTAATCATCCGATGCCTGATCCGTCTGAAGCTGACGAACACTGAAGTGATTCTGAACACTGCCAAAACCCTACTGCTAAAAATAGCAGGGGTCCCACACTGATTGCCAAGAACTGCTAAAAATAGCAACTACTGCAAGAAATGTCCGAATGAGTCCGAACGAAAGCCAAATGATCAAACTCTGCCAACAGAAGCTGAGCCAAGCTCCAACGTGACCCCCTATCCAGTCTATCAGCCTACGAGGGTCATATGATAGGCTAATCCTGTGCTCCGAGAGATGTCACTGAGAAGGGGACACGACAGTCCGCCCCTCCTGAAATTGCTTGTCCTCAAGCAATCTCAATGCCGGATGCTGCAGAATATCCTCGCTCTCCCATGTAGCATCCTCAACAGGCAAATCTCTCCATTTCACCAGATATTCCCTGATAGTCCTTCTACGCAACTGCCTCTCCCTATACTCCAGGATGGACTCAGGTACTAAAATCAGCTTTCCCTCATCATCTAAGGGAGGTAGAATTGCAGATGGTACCACACGGTGTCCCAACGACTTCTTGAGGCGTGATACATAAAATACATTGTGTACCTTGCTCTCTGCTGGAAGCTCAAGCTCGTAAGCCACCTCGCCAACTCTCGTCAAGATCCTGAAAGGACCGTAATACCGTGGCTTAAGCTTCTCTGACCCACTCTTCCTAAGAGTGGACTGACGATAGGGCTGTAGCATCAAATAAACCATGCCACCCACCTCGAAATGCCTCTTTGTTCTCTTCTGATCCGCATACTGCTTCTGCTGATTTTGTGCCTTGGCGATATTTTCCTTGAGAGCCCTCATAGTATCCTGACTCTCCTGCAACCAGCCTCCTGCACTCGGATCTCTACTGTCGCTCAGCAGCAAATCCAGAAAACTCGGCGCCTCATAACCGTACAACGCCATGAAAGGTGACATCTGAATGGTCATATGGAATGTCGAGTTATAACAATACTCACACAAATGTATCCATTTGACCCACGCCTTCTACTGCCCTGCTATATAGTTTCTAAGGTATCCTTCCACCCACTTATTCACTATCTCCGTCTGCCCATCAGTCTGCGAGTGGTAACTAGTGCTCGGAGTGAGCTCGGTCCCACAAAGTCTGAACACCTCCTGCCATAAATGACTCAGAAACCGACTATCTCTGTTGCTCACAATGCTCCGAGGCAACCCGTGAAGTATGAATACCTCGCGAAAGAATACCTTTGCTACCTGTGTAGCTGTGTAGGTTGTGGTGATCGGAAAGAAATGGGCATACTTCATAAGCCGATCCACAACTACATAAATGCAATCCCGCCCTTGGGCTTTAGGCAAGCCCGTGATAAAGTCCATCGACAGGCATTCCCACTTCCTGTCAGGAATCGGAAGTGGCTGCAATAAACCTGTCGGGTACGTGTTCTCCTGCTTGTTCTGCTGACAAACAGGGCACTCACGCACGTATTGAAGAACATCTGCCTTTAGTCCTCTCCAGGTGAATCTCTCCCTAATCTGTCTGTAGGTCTTGAAGTACCCAGGATGATGTCCTGCTGTAGGCACATCATGAAGGGCCCGCATGATGATGTTCTTCACCTCTGAACCGGGGATCAAATATATCCTATTCTTGTAAATGATCAAGTCATTCACAAGTGTATACCTGGTATCAATTGACGATCCCTCAACAATGCTGGAAGCCCAAGTATCCTTGGCATACTCTGCCACTATCATATGCCTCCAGTCCTCTGAAATGTGAACCATAGCGCTCAAATATGGTCTACGTGAAAGTGCATCAACCACTACGTTCTGTGTACCTTTGATATACGAGATATCAAAATCATAAGCCTGCAACTTACTGACCCACTTTTGCTGTCTATCATTGAGATCTCGCTGCCCCAAGAAGTGTCTCAAACTGTTATGATCAGTTTTAATGCAAAATTTGCTGCCAACAAGATACTGCCTGAATTTTGCTAAGGCATGCATGATAGCAAGCATCTCCTTATCATATATGCTATAAAGTTTCTCTGGTCCTCTGAATTTACGGCTTTCGTACACAATAGGGTGTTTGTCCTGCATAAGCACCGCACCAATGCCCTCACCTGATGCATCGCACTGAAGCTCAAAAGGCTTCGTAAAGTCTGGTAGTGCTAACACAGGGCATGTAGTCATCAACTCCTTAAATCTCATAAAACACTCTTGTGCCTCAGGAGTCCAAATAAATGCACCCTTCTTCAGTAAATCTGTCATAGGAGCTGCATGTCGTGAATAACCATTCACGAATCTGCGATAGAACCCACACAAACCTAGAAATCCTCGCAACTGTGTAAGGTTTGCCGGTGTAGGCCAGTCAATGATAGCGCGGATCTTTTCAGGATCCATCCGCACTCCCCTTGCACTGATAATGTGACCTAAATATAACAATTCGGTCATTCCCAAATCACATTTGGATTCCTTGGCGTACAAGGACTCCCTCTCCAAAATACTCAACACGGTCTCCAAGTGAGCCAAATGCTCCTGCCAAGTCCTGCTGTAAATAAGGATATCATCGAAGAAGACCAATACGAATCTCCTCAACAGTGAATGAAAAACCCTATTCATCGTAGACTGAAATGTAGCCGGTGCATTAGTGAGCCCAAATGGCATCACTACAAACTCGAAGTGTCCACAATGACAACAGAAGGCAGTCTTCTCGATGTCCTGCTCACGAACCCTGATCTGATGATATCCTGACCTTAAGTCAATTTTAGTAAAGTAACATGCACCATGGAGCTCATCAATCAGCTCGTCTATACGAGGTATTGGATACCTGTTTTTGATGGTCCTCTTATTTAGGACTCTGTAATCAATGCACATGCGTAAGGTGCCATCCTTCTCCTTTACCAATACAACTGAAGAAGCGAATGGTGATTTGCTAGGTCTAATGTGACCCATAGCAAGTAACTCCTTTATTGTCTTTTCTATCTCATCCTTCAACCTCTTAGGATGTCTGTAAGGAGTTATCATAACGGGCTTAGCGCCCTCCTCGAGCTCTATAATGTGCTCAATGCCCCTGTCTGGAGGTCTCCCTGGTGGAATATCGCTGAATACCTTATCATGCTTGACCCTCAACTGCTGAATGTCCGGATGATACTCAGTCTTTTGCTGTCCCTCCTGTATAGGTGCTAATGTGCACTCGGCAGCCCACTCTACCATGTCATGGCGCATAAGTCTCTCCATCTGACGAAAAGAAATTGTTTTGATGTTGCTGTCCCGTATTGCTTTTAGGATGTGTGTCTTCCCGTCAACATGAAAGCGGATTTCCATGTCCTTGAGACGAAGAGTGACTTCCTCAAGTGAATGAAGCCACTTCATACTCAAGACCAAATCAATATCTCCCATGTTAACTACATAGTAATCAGCCTTGAACTCATAATTGTTCAAGCATAAGGGGAGATCCTTAATCATGCGTTCACACCTTAGCGTGTGCCCGTCGGCTACCTTGACTCTAATCCCTTCGAACTCCTCAGTGATGAGTCCGCGTTTCTCAACAAACCTAGCATCAATGAAATTATGTGTGGCTCCCATATCAAGAAGGGAAATGACCCTCTGTCCTGCCAACACTCCACGAATCCTGAATGAGCCCTCCTGCTGAATGCTAGATAGGCGTGCCTCCTGTATCTGAAGCTCTGACTCTATCTCTGCCTTAGGCTCTGAAGCCTCTGACTCTGACTCCTCAGAACTCTCCTGCCGTTCGGAATTCTCTGACTCCGAATCCTCGTAATACACCCACATCACTCGATTCGCCTTGCCCTTAGGTCTTAGAGGACAATCGTGATTGGCGTCATAGGGACCCTTACAGTAGAAGCAAAGCTTCTTCCTGCGTAGATCGTTAAGGGCCTCACGATCCAAAGGTGTTGCTGCTGCTTTACCTTTTGAATCGTTTTTAAAATCTGATTTTTCTTTGTTAAAATCAGACTTCTCTCTGTTTCTGTTAAAACCCTTATTGTCCCTGAAAGATGAAGAACCTCTGGAGTTGAATCTACTAGATGGTGCTGCTAACTCCATACTACGAGCCTTCTTCATCACTTCCTGTAATGAAGGAGGATCAAAGGCTTTGATCCAACCTTTCAGTGGCTCTGTCAAACCCTCCATGAAGAGTACTACCAATCGCCTCTCTGAAATGTTTGGAACCATGACTGATAACTTCTGAAAGTCACCAATATAGGACTCCAAACTGCCACTCTATCTCAACTGAGCCAAGTCTCTGAAGTAGGATTTTGGATCCTTCCTGTCGAACCGCTCAACCAATCTGTCCACAAACTCCTGGTATGACGTGATCCTGTCATGCTGTAAGGTCACCATACCGTGGTGCCACCAATCGTAAGCTACTCCCTCAAGATGCAGTGTCGCATATCGGATAGCATCTCTCTCAGCCATCGGGCGTAATGTGAGGAATGTATCTAACTTACTAATCCATGCCTGAGCTGCCACCTTGCCACTACCATCGAACATCACTAGATTGAGTTTGTTTGTAGCATGTTTTAGGTCATTGTTCTGCTGTCTAGGTCTCCAATCCTGTCGTCCTCTGCGATATTCTCTCCTCTGTGTAACAAATCGGTCAAAGGAAATCCTCTCTCTGACATCAGGTGGTACTAACTCCCACTCCTCGCTCGCTGCCATAAGTGTATCTACGAACAACTCCTCATGCTCCTCACTTGCAATAGCCTCATCGGGCTTCTGTCTCACAAAAGTAGGCCTAGTGGGCCTGTTTGCTGTCCGTGACACAGTCCTACGTGCTCTCCGGGATCCTGCATCACTCCTGTCATCGTCACGCTATGGTGACGGTCTCCTCTGTATACCTAACCTCTGGATTGCCATTGCCAACTGCTGTAGCACATCGTTAGACTGCCGTTGACCTGCTCGTAAGTCTCTGAGAGTGTCTAAAATCTCGGCATCGTCCTGATCTCTAGGGTTAACAGGAACCTCTGTTCTCGGAATATCTGTTCTGTCAGCCATGTTTCCCGGCTACCAGATCGAACCCTGTTGCCTGTCAATCAAGGCTCTCCTGCGAGTATAATACCTGTGAGACCCAAACTCCTGTGGCTGCATAAGATTGCTAAACCCTTAGGATGGCAGGATTTAGCTCTGATACCACTGTAGAAACCCCTTGTTTCCCCTATCTCTGAATCTAACTATTTTTGTCTGTTTTCTGAAGTTTTTTTGGATTTTTTGTGATTTTTGAACATAAAAGAGATAATGCGATTTTGCAAAGAAATGATAATAAATTCAATAAAAAATCATTCAACTCTGTAACTATAGAATCTATTGAAAATATGGATGGCCAGACTATTTATTACTCTTCTGAGATGATACACTGAAGATTCAAGTACATGCAAACTAAAAGGTAATATTTTATTTGATGGAAAAACCTGATTTGCTGCAATAAGAAATTTGTCTTGAACTGGTACGGCTGCAATCAATACACCTTTCTCCCTCCGTCTGGTGACCCTCAATGATGCCCAGAGTATAGGCGCCCAAGCTGGCAGTGACAGACTGAACCAAAGGTAGGCGATTTGCTTCCAGGAGAAAACACGCCCTCTTTAGTGGTGGTACGGCCTGGTACACAGCAGCAACAAGTGAAAATAGTACGGCCCTTCTAAGAATCTCCAAATTCAAGCAAAATAGGTGCCTTATTGTGGAGAACTCCTCTAGATAAAACCCTCACTGAAAACCTGAAGATATAAACCTTTGTGAATGCTCTGTAATTTCTTCTGAGTGAAGAAATCTCTTGCCTGGCAATAAATCAGATGATATCTCACACCCTCTGAATTGCTTTCACTGGAGATGGCTCGTTCCCCAATGCTCTGAGACTGAAACCCTTGGCTTCTGTGCTCTGATCAAACTCATCAATTTTCAATTCACAAAATAAAATAATGCTCGATTTCCAATGCAAAATGGCTTATACACTTGAAAAGTGCGATTTCCTTAATAATAGGGAATATTAAAAATAGTTCTAACTTTTACTTTTAATTCTTCAATAGTCCTCAGCCAAATTTTTATAATAAAATATAATCGCCAATTTGGCCCCCTTTCATGATGGGCGACCCCTTTATCAAAATCACTTAAGTTATAATAAAGTATTATAACTTTACATTATAATCCCCAATTAATTAATATTTAATTAATTTAATTAAATATTAATATCTCTCTCATTAATCATCCGATGCCTGATCCGTCTGAAGCTGACGAACACTGAAGTGATTCTGAACACTGCCAAAACCCTACTGCTAAAAATAGCAGGGGTCCCACACTGACTGCCAAGAACTGCTAAAAATAGCAACTACTGTAAGAAATGTCCGAATGAGTCCGAACGAAAGCCAAATGATCAAACTCTGCCAACAGAAGCTGAGCCAAGCTCCAACGTGACCCTCTATCCAGTCTATCAGCCTACGAGGGTCGTATGATAGGCTAATCCTGTGCTCCAAGAGATGTCACTGAGAAGGGGACATGACACGTTGGTAATGATCAGAGAGTGCAAGATTGTCCCGGTGCCAGATCAGATTGAGGAAGATATAAACGTTGTACAGGCTGACTATGAAACAGTAAGAAACACGCCTCTACCTCTCCCAAATTGGTCGGATCCAAAGATCACCGACTTGGATACTCTTTGTATCCCAGTCTTGACATTTACACGGAGTTGGGTAGAGAGGCACGTCAGCCGACTCAAGGGAAGGTCAATTCCCCTCACGTACAATTTGATGGGAGACAGCAGATTATCGGCAACTAATCAGAGGAGACGGAGTAATCCAACTCCAGAGCCTAGAGGAAAGGAGCCAGTTCGACCCGAGGCTGTGATAGTTGAGGAGTCTGTGCATACGCCATCTCGGATACATTCTCCGAGTATGCAGGAGGTATCCCTATTTGCCGATCAGAGGGAGAGATTGGATGTAGAGAAGACAGTGCAGGTGGCGAGTCGGCCACCTCGTAGGGAATCAGTGTGTCAGAGCATCAACATGCCCCAAGAAGATCATCAGTAGGAAAATCAGCAAGAAACAGATGAGGGGACGGCTACTGATACTCAATTTCAGCAGGAAATTGAGGCGGCTCCCGAGGATGATGTTACTTCCGGTCAGAATGCCCAGAGCTCAGGAGACACTAAGCCTATTGATAATGATGAGCCTCGCCGAAGTGAAGGCAGAAATGAAGTTCATGAGGTAGAGGCCGAGGTAGAGCAGCCTTTTATTATATTAGACACACGACAGGAGGTGCCAGAATGGCTAAGGGATAGGATGAGGCATGATCCTGTAGATGAGACCGATCCCGCAGTTGAAATGGAGGAGTTGTTACAGAGGATCAGTGCACCTCCAGCGAAGAAGAAAGCCAGGAAGTTCTCCAAAATATCCACAAAGGAGGATGGGTCTCGAACTTTGCATATGGCAGTGCTTCGGATAGAATGCGATAGAGATGAGGCTGTTCCTGAGAATTATGTTGTGACAACCATGGAACTTGGTCGCCCTACTGGAGCACAAGTACTAGAGGAGTGCGATAGTTCCTATCGAGCACTCAAGGATAGATTGTCCTATGTCGAAGGCAAATATAAGAAATTGAAGGTAGAGCACAAGACGCTGATTGGCTACGTGCAGCACTTGTCCCGTCCTTGTGGGCAAGAGAATCCAACAATTGAGCTCCCAGCTGAGTTTTCCAAGGAGTCAATCAGTGGTTTAGAGGATCTAAAGAGAATGACGCAACAAGCAGACAAGTGGGTTGCCAACGTTCGTGCAGAAACAAGGAAGTTTATGGAGGATCTTGCACATGCCTATCGGCAAGCCTCCGATATTATGGCTAAGATGGAGGCAGTTAACCATGCTTGGGGTGAGGTGCGTATCTATCAGACGAGAGTTGTTCTCCGTTTAGGAGCTTTGATGGGCATACCTCGACAGACTTTGGTTGAGGGAGGTGTTATTCAGTAGGGCGATAGATACGACTTCGTTGGGTGGTACTCTTCAGTAGTCACAGGCCGGGGATTCTACGATGCATCACAAGCAGATTCTGTCAGGGTAAGAAAGGCCATGACGAACATCTTGAATGGAATCCTTAACACATTGGAGGCAATCTTTGCCAGGAGGTTGACTTCTGAAGAGATTATTGTAGATGGTTTGAAGAGCAGATTGACGCCATTCTTCACTGAGGTGAAGACCTTCACGCAGGATGACTTCGAGAACACTGCTACGTTCTCCAGTATCATACAGAACACCCAGGACACCCTTGTTGCCTGGAAGAAATCATGTGCCCGGCATGGGCAAATAGTCATAGTTTTAGAGTTTCAATTGGATCACATTCCTCCTATTTAAGATCAAGAGGTTGAGGCAGTATTGTCCAGATTCATCAGATTTGCAGCCAGCGAGAAGGAGAAAGGAAACGCCCTTCTGGACGATGACCTTCTTGAGGGAGACAGCGTGCATTGATCGCAGGGTATGGGGCATTGATGAGGAGTGGAGGGCGCATTCATTGCCCCACTCCTCTTGGTGGCGGTTTTTAGGGCAGAAGCCCTAATTAGGGCATGGGTGGCTCAATCTGAGCCCTTTATTGTAATCAGATCTGAACCGTCCACTAATTGGACTCATTATAAAAGGGGCATCCCCCCTCATTTGTAAACAGTTAGAATTAGAATCAGAGATAGATCGGAGCTAGACAAAGATAGAGATTGATAGAAGTTAAAGTAGAGCTAGGAGTTAGCTTAGTTGTAAAGGAAAGAAAGACTTTCCCTTTGAAAGTTTTTGCAAAAGATTGTTGCGTAAGACTCTCATGATATAAAGATTTCATTGATTGGTGACTTCATTTTGTGTTGTGGGCAGTCGACGAGATCTTTTCGTCTTTCCAATTCGAATAGAGTAAAGTAAAGTAGATTTGTTTTCATGCAAGTAGAGTTAATTGTGGAATGTGACATTAGTTTGGGCATATCTTCTCGTATCCATACCACTTGCGGACTTGCTGACGGTAAGTCTGCTCCTGCGTGGTCAACTGGAATCTCAGCACTTAACTTCGATTGTGTTTAGTGTGCCCACTTGCTTCGTTATGAAGGGGTGCGCATGGTGAATCTCAATTTGAACATCTCATCCATCCTTTGAAGATTGCACCAACTTTGTCAGAGTTGTCCGAAGGGGAGACGAAACGAAGTTTGGTTTGAAGACTGTTAAAGCTAATCCTTGCATTCCACCCGTAGAAATAGATTGTAGAATTCCTATCCCTACCTCTTTTAAATTTAGCATTTCCTGGTCCGTTCAAATACCAAAGCATCATAGTCAAAACCCTTCATTTGCTTGAGCATATAAAATCGAACAATTACGTAAGTCCCCTTGGAATATCCAGCATATTCACATCAACCAACTGAGTCTATTCGCAATAAAAGGAACCTTGGAGTTGAACGCATGAATTTTCACGCAATCTTAGCATGCGGAATACTTTGATCAAGAGAGAATAGAGTGACCATTGGATATTTTATTCTGTGCTGGTGTTGTCATAAAACACACGTCAACAGGTCTGCCTATTCACCTGGACGCGCTAGACTCTGCACATATCCTATCAAGGTTTTGTGCTCCTTTAACTTCTTATACTTCCCTTCTGTTCTGAGCAACTGGTCTCTCAGCGCCTCATAAGAGTTGTCAAACTCCTTGACAATTTGGGCTCCCGTAGGATGACCCAACTCTACGCTGGTGATCACATAGTTTTCGGGCCTCTCCTCGGCTCGATCATACTCCTCCCTTGGGACAGCAACCTGGAGTGTGCGAGAGCCTGACTCGTCAGTCGAAATCTTCGAAAATTTCCTGGCTCTCTTCTTTTCTGGAGACGCACTAATCCTTTTGAGGAATTCCTCCATCTCAATGGCTGGATCTGTATCATCCTCAGGCTCTCTTCTCATTCTATTCGTGAGCCAATCCGGCACTGTTTGCTGTGGGTTGCAGGTGACGAGGGGCTGCTCTTCCGTTGCCTCCACCTCATATACTTCTTCCCTTCTTACATTGTTCTGCTAGGGCTCATCCGTCTCCACGAGCTGAGTATCTCCAGACCCTTGGGTCCCTTGTTCTGTGTTTCCTTCCTCCTCCAACGCTGTATCCAACATCTGCTGGAAACGGGTGTCGGCGACTGTTTCCTCTCCCTCTTCTTGTTGGCCACCCCTGGATGCACTGACACTTATGCTATCCGATTCTCGGATGTTGGGCTAGTCAACCTCCTCCAGTTCTCGCTCCTCATTCAACCTTGCCCTCTGATCGGCAAATAGTGAGATCTCCCTCAAACTCGAAGATTGAGTTTGCGAGTGCGCAGGTGATGCTTGTTCCATCCTCAACGGTATTGGCTGGGTCGGCGTCTCCTCTCATGCCTCTGTAGCTTGGGCAACCTGTTTTCCTCTTCTCACTGTTAGGGGGCTTTGATCACCCATCAAGTCATAAGTAAGAGCCATTGACCTGCTCTTGAGTCTGCATACGTGTCTATCGACCCATGCTCTCATGAAAGTCATCACCGGTATAGAGAGCGTGTCCAAGTCCATGATCCCGAGCTCAAACCAATCAGGTGGCGGGACCAGAGTATGTCTTACTGACTCATAATCAGGCTGTATAACGTTGACATCTTCCTCCACCTGGTCGGGAACCGGGATGAGCTCACACTCCCTGATCAACTTGAGGGGAAACCTAGTAAACATCCTCTTCCTTATTTCAACTTCATCAACAGCATTTGCCCAAAAGTCCTCAATGTGGGCCTTGTGTCGATACTCAACGTTCTGTATCATTCGGATGTTTCTGTAAGGATTGAAATCCTACCTGCCCGTGTGATACGAGAGATGAAAGAATTACAGCTCATCCTCTACTTCTTGAGCTACCTACAAGGAGGGACACACCTCGATGGAATTTCCCATGGCGATAGGAAAGTCAAGTCCACCCTTCTTCTTCTTCTTCTGAATCCTATCATAGGCGATCAACTACCTAGATACTTCTAGCATTACTATGTGGTCGGTGGGGTACCTCGGTAGCCGGTATGGGTACGAAGTGAACCCCTGCAGCCTAATGTAAGTGAATTTCGGAAATTGGATGAGCCAATATCCGTATTCCTCTATCTATGCCTGTGCCTCCTTTGATATTCTCTGTTGCGTTCTTTGTTGAAGGGTCCTTGTGATGTGCATTGTGAATGCATCATTAGCTCGGTTGTAGCTGGCAGGGTTGATCAAATGTAACTGCATGCACGCCTCATGGATCTTGAACTGATCAGGTGCACAACTGATTGGCACCTTGTATGTAATCTCTCGGTACTTGGTCATTCTTGCCAACATATATACCATATATGAGCTCATGTAAAAGGTTTTCGTCCTCCTCAGGCACCTGAATTGTTCAACTATGTTATCACTAATCATTCTTGCCTAGTCAACACACTCTTTTCCCTCCAAGATGATCTCGATGAAGTAGGCTTGCGCACTCCCATTTATTCGACTAAGTATCATGATCAAGTCGCAGTACTCTTGTTTCACGTCTTCGGCAATTATCTGCTTCGAGAGTTTAGTGCGCGGTGGCTTCGGCTTCTGCATCCAGACTCTGTTGATGACTGCAACAACCCTTTTGAACGAGGAGTACATTTTATCCGCCCTCTCCTTTGATCTGTGCAGCATTCTCTCGGAAGTAGGAATCCCAAATGCCTCTTCGATAGCATCTGGCGTGAAGTTGGCAAGCAATTTGCCATCTGGAGAGACAATGGTTCTATGCTCCGACTTGTAGTAATTCGCAGACTCCATGATTAGCTCCGGGCATTGAATTGCTGGTGGAAAATCGGCGGCTGCATAGATACCACTTTTCATGATGTTATGTGCCGTGACTGACGGTTGATGGCCTCCCAGTCCGTACATCCTTGACTTGAGCGCGTTTAGATTAAATGAACTGAGGTTGGTGTCATTTAATCCCGCCAACTTCGAAGTAATTGCCGACTTTGGAAGAAATGACTTGGCGAGCCTTTTGATCATTGCCTGTCAGGAAGAGCTAGCCTTGCCCGCTTCGGTGTTTGCAACTCTGCCTGCGGCTCTGCTTGTTCCTGCAACATGCTTTGCTCCGACCATCTGCAAAATAAAATAGAATAACAATAAGTTAGATTGCAGATTTTTAATAAAATAAAATAGCTTCCGAGACGCCTGCGGATATGGAGTTAGCTTTGAAAATTGAATTCTTCAGCATAATTTTCTAACTCCAAACCTCAAACTGTATAACAACTCTGAGCTTAGAAAGAAGCTTTCAGCAACTTCACTTCCGACTGGCGAAGAAAATCACAACAAACCAATAACTTTCAGCAATGTGAACAATTTCCTCAGCACAAATAATTCGAATTCTTTTGACCACACTTCGTTGACTTCGGCAATTTTAGAAGAAATAAAGAGATTGCTGCAATATGAAATTTCGAATTTCTTGTCAACTCTAACAGCAATCAACTTGCTTAGCACTTCGACTTTCAGCAGCTTGAAAATAAAGATCTCCAGAGAAAAATAAATCTCCAGCAACTCTGGAAATCTGCAGCAACTCCAACAACTTGGAAATAAACTCTCAGCTCTCCAGCATACAATTTCGAAAATTGCAGCAACACACTTTCAGCTCTTCGAAAGAAAGAGTCTCAGCAACTTGGAAATAAAATTCCTCCAGCAACTTCGTACTTAGAAAATAAGAACTCAAGCTCAATCTCAGCAACCTCAAAAAGACTTCAACCTCTCACAAAATTCTTCACTTCAGCAATTCCAAGCTCTTCGAAACGTGTGAAGAAATGAAAGAAATGAAGTTGTTTAAATAACTCTTCGTGAAGAATCTTGCTAAGTATTGCTGGAGCTATTTTTAGCACCTTCATTAATTCACCACCTTCTTCACTCGGAATCTTCTAATTCAGGCGCAGTAGTGGGCTAGTCGTCAGCCAGTCATTATGGCAGTTGCCATTAATAAAGATTCTTTCCTTGCAAAAATTCGAATTTTTTCCTCTAGTCTACCAGTTAACTTTTGGTGATTTAAACAACTCGCGAGAAAATCACTTGACTTGATTGAAAATTCCATTTTAAAATCCTCGCAGTGTTTCATTAAATTCAATTCGAAAAATTCGTGGGAGTTGTAATTTCATTTCCAACCTGTTAAAATGTCTATCATTTAAATCCTCAATTTCATGAAATTTGCCTTAGACATTTTAAATTTTCTCTCTTTAAAATATTCAACTCCGAGCGATTTAAAATCACTTGCCTGCTCGAAATAATTCGTCCTTTGAGATTTAATTTCCGTTAGGAAAATAATCTAGGCAAAACGAATTTCCTCTAAAAATATTAAAATTTCCCTAGCAAATTAATTTTCAACTCTGTCAACTCAAGGGTGCCTTTTAAACGGGTTCATTTAAATTTTTATTTGACCCATGGAAAATACTCATCAATTGTTTCCCCCTTGAGAATGAAATTTCATCACTTTGCCTGCTTCATTTACATGCCTCTGGAAAATTTCCATAATCATACCAAGGGCGTACTTTCTCTAGTGAAATATTTATCTCACTTAGAAAATATTTCGAACACTTTCACACTTCTGGCGTACTTGACCCTTGGTATTTTTTATTCTTGGACCCCTCGCCCACATACTTAGAAGTAAATTTAATCCCTTACCCCTTGGGCGTATTTCTTTCTCTTTTGATTTTAAATTCCCATGTTCTTATCACTTTAACTTGGGCGCATTCAGTTGCTGGAGATGGGCGCATTTCACATAGTGAGGTTTCATGTGAGGGCGCATTTAACATGCCATGCTTTTATTTTAAACATCTCCACTTCATTTCCAGCTTAGGCGCAAATTAGAGGTGGTACTTTCATTTTGAACTTAGGCGTTTTTAGGCCTCCAATATCCTTGGGCGCATTTGACCTCTTCAATTTTCACCTTTGACACTTAGAAGAATTTCCCACCACCATTTACCTTGAGGGCGCATTTCCACATGCCTACTTTCATTTCATGGGCGCATTTGCTAGCTGGAGATGGGCGCATATGGCTATGAGAGCTTTCATTTGAGGGCGCCTTTGGAGGTAGCCACTTTCATTTCATGCCTTAGGAACTTTTCGGATTTCATCCTTGAGGTGGGCGCATATTGTATGCTCAACTTTGAATTTTTTTTGTACTTAGAAAATTTTCAAGTTTCATCCTTGAGGTGGGCACCTTTTTGAGCTCGTGCTTTTTATTTTCCCATACTTAGAAATTTTCCATGCCTCTACCTGCCCTTGCTTTTGCATTCTATTTTTAGCAAGTTGTGCTATTTTTAGCAAGTCCCTTAATTTTCAACTTCTACAACTCCGTTTTGCCTGAAAATTTCACCATATGATCTTCTTCGCCTTGTGAACCTGTTTTGCCAGTCCTCTGCCCTGACCTGCTATTTATAGCCACCTGCTATTTATAGTAAGTTTCAAAGTTGCCTGACTTCAATAGCTCCGTTTGACTTGGAACTTGCTCTACCTGATCCTGATAACTCGAGTGCTCTGTTCACACCAACTTCCGACGCAGACCTGCTATTTATAGCCTTGAGATGACTTACTAAAAATAGTAAGTTCTTCAATTTCACTCAAATTTTGCCAGTAGGTTGCTTGGATGATGCTGATATCGGTGGGGTACTTCATTCTGACAATTTCTGGATTTTACCCCCTATAAAAGTGGAAACCCTAATTCTGACTTGCATGTATCCCGAACGGTCTCCGTTTGACTTTGTTTCTTCTGCATGTCGCTTTGTATGCTGAACTGAAGTGTTGGGTGGCTGGGGTGAAACTGCTATTTATAGAAACTTCCTGAAAAGTGACCAATCCATTGCCGGATGATTTTGCATGTCATATTGCCCATGGGATCTCAAGAAACCCAGAAAAACCCAGAAAATTGGTTTGCATGCGGGCACTGGCTAAAAATAGTAAGTTCTTGAAACTTGATCTTCTCCGCTTGCATGTCACACCGTTGCGAAGCTCTCAAAAGACCCAGAAGGAATATCCGGACATGCGTTAAAGAACTCTGCATGCAAACCCTAAAAATGGCTCTTGAAGCCTGAACTGCCAAAAATAACAGGTTGTCTAATCCTGCCCAAAATTTACGTGCAAGCAGCTGATAGTTACCTGAATATGATGGAATAGTTAGAATTCCATAATCTCGATGAAACAATCCCCGATTGAGCACTTACTATAAATAGTAAGTTGTCAGAATTCAATGAAAATTCAGTGGGACTTTGCTAGATGCCTTGTAACTGCAGTACTAAGCTCAGATTCCATTTTGATAACCTGGTTTGACCCTAAAAAGCCTGAAGGATAGAAAACCCTAATTTCACAGATTTAACCACTATTTCGATCTGGGTCAAACAATGGGACATCCCCGAAAGGACGAAAAGACCAGAGAGAGAGACACACAAAGCCAAAAGACCAGAATGGAGCAAAATTTAGGGGGTCCCCATTTGAATGGGGTGATGTGTGAAAAAGATCACATCAATACCATTCGTAGGGAGGCAAGTGAAGGGGCAAGGAGAATCACCCCTCTTTCCTAGCTGTTTGGGGTCCCTAAGGGGGTGCCTAGACATTGTGAAAGACTTGCTATCAGTTTTAGGGTGTTCTTTGATGTGTTAGAGTTCTAGGGAGGCATGCCAGTTGTGAACTTGCTGCTACAGTATATCAGACCTGTTTTAGACTTCATTAGGTCACTTTTTTGAGGTGTACTTCCTAAAACATTGCTTGGGTATCTTGCTCTGTGGTTAGGGTTCATACGGTAGTGTTTATTTCATCTTCCTATCATATTTGCAGTCATACAATAGAGTTGTAGTTGATTTGAATTATATTGTGAGAGCTCTTATTGTAACATTGAATGGTAGTACCATCAATGACATCGCTCTTGTATGATTTGCTACTTACCCCACTGCATAAGTGGTTTCATTTGTACTTACCTCACTGGACAAGTGGTCTAGTAGCACTCACTCACCACTGAAAAGCGGAAGTCCCTGTTTACATTTCAGTATTGTTTTAGCTTTACCAATGCAAAGTGGATGTGCTCAACTTACCCCACTAAACAAGTGGATTCATTTCTAGCATTTGATTTTCTAATGTAATCCTTACCACCTTATGCTCTCACCTCACCCACATTGGGAACTTGGTGATCAGAAAGTGGAAGGAAATTGCTTAGCTTTACTTTCTGATTTTGAAGCTAACATGTTAAAAATTCAAAACAAATTAAGCGTGGTCATTACATAATAGTGGACTGATTTTGCTGCACTACTGCTGTAGATAAATTTTTGAACTCTTCCTAACTCTGTTGCACCCAAAATCATATATATATGGTGTTGTGCCCAATCAAAAAAAATTGCTTCATTAAGGCATTTTGAAAAGAATGGTCAAAGTCTTGTAAAAATTGTTGTCAAAGGTCAATTTTTTTTAAAATAGAAATTTTCTATTTTTAGAAAGTTTCTAAAAATAGACTTGAGTCAGGATTTTCTAGGTTTATTGTCAAAAGAATGCTGGAAAAAGTTTCTAAAAATAGAATCTTTGCATGGAGGGTCCTAATTGATTATGATTGGTAGAAAATACTTCCCAAGCATGTTGGTCCGATTAGAATCGTCAAATCATCAGTATTTTTGTGGTGGGTCAATTCTACTTTTTCAGAAAGCAAAGCATGAGCTCTAAAGTCATCAATGGAGGAAGGTCAACTGCCAGGTGTCAAATTCAAAGTCTCAAACGTTGCACAAATGACGTGGAATGACGAAAGATGCACGTAGAACGGTGAACAACAAAGGCAAAAAACATAAAAGTTGAAAATTGTGAAAAAAATTCTAACATTGGAAAGTCCAAGCACCCCTATCCAGTCAAGGCGCTTAACAATCAATCCTTAGACATTTTTTAGCTTTCGTCGTTCAATGCATGAGAAATGGTGAACACAATTGGCGAACACAATGCGAAGAGCAAAGAAATATGAAAGCTGAAAATCATGAAAAACAATCTAACTCTGGCAAAGCTAGGCACCCCAGGCCAAGGACGCCTAGCATCTCATGCCTTAGGAATTTTTGCTTGCTTCTCGAAAAATGTGCAATTTACCCCTATCAGCCCGATCCAGTTACGCAAAAAGCAGTTAAATGCAATTTTCAGGGCAGTGAAAGGCAAGAGATCATCTCAGTTATGTTCAGGCTATTCAGTTGATACATCATCCAGTGTTGAGAATCTATCAGACAGTGGAAATTGCAAATCGAACGAAGATGTTTTGCGAAAAACGAAGAAAATCAAAGAAAAGTTGAAAAACATCAAAATTTGACTAACTTTGGAGAACCCAGGTGCCCCTGTCAAGGAAGGGCACTTGGCTTTTTGTGCCTTAGAGATTGTAATGTCCCCCTTTTTAGTGTGATCTTGTTTTATGATGATTAGCCTATTGCTTGGACTCTCATAGGCTAACAAGTATGGGTAGGGGATCTCAGTGGCAGATAATGGTGCATATTGGCATTTCCACCCCTTCAGTTCAGTGTTGGGCTCAGTGCAGGCCTTTGCAGTTCAGTGTTCGCTAGCTTCTGACGGCATGTCAAAACACTAAGAATTGAGGGAGTTATGAATATTTTAGTGGTTAAGTCATTTAATATTATAAAGTTATGATTTGACTTTATAATAATTAAAAGCCACTTAAAATATTATAAAATAATGACTTAAAGGATATAAAGTGAAAATTAAATTCACTTAAGACATTTATTTTGGGCGCCCAACTATTGAAAAGATATTAAATACATTTTTAATGTATTTTAATGACAAAGTGGTGTTACTTCTCGGAAGTCGTACTTTTTGGGGGTTTTAAGGCAAATGAAGCAATTCGACCTCATTATGTTATAATTATTTGACTTTGATTCAAAAAATTCTCTGTGGTTTTTGTTTGATGACAAGGGTTTCAAGAATTTCTTCATTGGAGAGCAATAATTCTTCATTGATCTGTGATTGTCAGACTGTGAAATACCAGTTGAATGGTTGCTACTGTGGGAGCTTCATACAGGAGTTCATGTGTGCTTCATCAGAGATTATTTGTGTATGTTTTGTCAATTTTAAATAACAAGGAAGGGCTTTGTTCTTGGGTTGCTATCTTCACCTTCCAGCTAGCTCCAGTTCATAGCAGAGGTTGAGGCCGTACATCTCCTGCAGAAGGCCGTACTTTCCTCTTCACAAGGCGTGTTCATTTGGGAAGGGCATGTGAAGCAAGAGGCTAAAATGCCTATCTTTTGGCTCATTTCTTGACTGCATCATAGGCATCCAACCTTCTCAGCAGTATTTCTCCAATTTCTGTGTGGGAGAAAGCAAATCCAGAGCCTAGGCATTGATATTTCTCAGTTTTAGCATATCTTGCCTGGCATGTACAGATCCACCTATTTAATTAATCTAGAGGTATTCGGGTATGTTTATTGTTCATAATCTATCTGTAGCAGTTGTTTACTCCGTAATATGATGGCAATTTCTTGATTTTTTCTTTAATTTAAGTTTTGGCAACATTTTATGCTTGGCGCACCACCTACTTCTATCTAAAATTCTTCTTAAAAACATTCAAAAACACAAAAACAAGTCAGTGAATGTCAGGGGTTGAGTTGGAGCCAGTTGGGCTCTTGACAGAGATTTTTCACTTCATTTGAAAATCATAAAATTTCTTTGTCAACCTGCTTCCGGATTTCAAAAGATCAATCAGATGCAGTGTCGGGGATCGATAAAGGGTATAAATCATCACAATTTTGATTAGGCTTGCCTGATTGAATGACTTTCAATCTTTGTTGTTCACCAATTGGTGAGAAACAATGTCTAAACTAGGGTCACTGACTTTTGACGGAAACACGCAAAACGAGGAAAGTGAAAATTTGAAAATATCAAAAATTTCTAAGTCCCAGCATGATGGATGCCCCTTTTTAAGGAGGGCTTCTAGACTTTCAACACTTAGAAATTTTTCAAATTCAACGTGCCTACTTCTAGTTCAACCTCCGTCTCTGGCAGCAATTGCAGCCCAAGTTACCAGTTCGGGTTCGGGGACGGGTGCGAGTATGAGAACCCGGTCGTGGGTACGTGAAAAAAATTTAGGGGTTTGGGTATGTGTGTGTGTGTATATATATATATATATGTATTATATATACAAAAAATAAGAGAAATATATAGAATTATAAAACTAAATCATTTCATAGTATGATACTTGATCATTGATCAATGCCAAATGCCAAAGATAAATATTAAATGCCAATTGATAGTTGTATTTGATTGATTTGAAAGCAAATTGGATACAAAATGGCATCCTGATGTGGAATGCGTTGATCTTGGTATTCTTAAACAAAATGAAAATAGAAAATTGTTTTTGTAAAAATGAAAGTAAATACTATATTAATATATTTTACAAATTTGCATCTTCCTCTTTCCCAAGAAAATGAGGTGCAGCATGGAGTTTTGTATGGTTTCAAAAGCCTTAAATGCGATATTAATATATTATAGATGAAGACTTGTAGGAAAACTATGGAAACTTGGATTTGGAGAGTACCTAGAAAATCAATTAAATTCAATGGGAGTTTGAGGGCAATGTCTCCAATGGGGTTGAGGGGCAACGCCCCTTGTGGGGGTCTAGGGGCAATGCCCCAAGCGGGGTTGAGGGGCAGCACCCCTTGTGGGGGTCTGGGGGCAATGCCCCCAATGGGGTTGAGGGGCAGCGCCCTTGCGAGGGTCTGGGAGCAGTGCCCCCAACAGGGTTGAGGGGCAGCGCCCCTCGCGGGGGTTTGGGGGGTAGCGCCCCCAGCGAGGTCGAGGGACAGCTCATTTTCATGATTTCAAAACCACACAAACCACAAAAAATATGAGAGGTAAAAATAAAATGTATGTGTTTGAAGGCCTCATATTGGGCCGTTTTAGGGTTAGGAGACAAACTAATAATATTTTATTTAAGTTTGGGCCCACTTTTCAAGTGTTGGGCCATGGGTTCTTCCAAGTACGCTCGGGTACGTGGCTGGTACTCCCAAGTCCACGCACCATTCGCCTGGATACATCTTGGGTACGCACAGGGTGCGCACCCAGGCCTATGGGTTATCCCGGGTGCGCGCATGACCCACAGGCCTGGGTGCGCACCTTGTGCGTACCTAGGGCGCACCCACATACGAACCCGTACCGGGTTCGAGGCCTCCGGGTGCAAACTCGGTAACTTAGGTTGCAGCAAAAGTTGAAAAATGGAGAAAAAATGGCTAACACCTTTGAGGTTTTACGTGTTTGATGATTTCAGTAGATGCATATGTTTTTGCATGTTCTTTCTACCATTACAAAAGAGGAATTCATCGTTGCACATGCAAATGAAGTCATATTTTGCATGCAAAGTTTCTATCTTCATGGATAGACTCCAAAATTATAGGGTTTTGCATGCAAAGTGCTTTTTCATCTTCAAACTCTATCCAAGAAGACTTTTAGCATGCATTCTTCATATTTTGCAAGTTAGGTTTCAGAGGAAGAAAGATAGAATTTTATTCTCATCAAGATTTGGAGGCTCAAATGGAGCGGTTTTCAGCGTTCTTCGTGGATTCGGGATTGGGAGGCACAGAGGCACGCTTTTTCATGGTTTGATTTTGTAGGGTATCACATTTCAGAAATAGGTGGTCAGTGTTTTCAATTTTCATCAATCTGGGTTCACTTGCTTTTTGCTCCTCTTGAAGATTGGGAAATTTTAAATCTGTTTTTTCAACCCCTATTTTTTAGGAGATTGCACATGTTCGGGAAATCCTCGACTTTTTCAAAATCTAACGATCTAGGTCCCTTCAAAACAAGATTGTCTACAAAACCCAGAACCCGACTTTTTTCAAGAAATATGCTTTTTTTGGAGAAAAATCAACAACCTATTTTTAGCAGTTTGTGCAAAACTTTTTCAGACGTTTGCGTTTTTACAATCAAAATTCAAGATTTTTATCATACAATACTCTTCCATTAAAAATAAAATTAGGAGAAGCATCAGAAGCATAAAGCTGCAAAGAATGGTCATGAGGTAAAAAAAAAAGATACTAAGTTACCGGTTCGGGTTCGAGAACGGGTTTGGGTACTAGAACCCAATACGTGGGTACGTGAAAAAAAAATTTAGGGGTTTGGGTACATATGGGTACGTGTGTATATATATATATAAATAAGAGAAATATACAAAATTGTAAAACTAAATCATTTCATAGTATGATACTTGATCATTAATCAATGCCCAATGCCAAAGATAAATATTAAATGCCAATTGATAGTTGAAAAATATTCAAATACGCCATATCAATGATATCATATAGTTGTAGTTTGAAGTTTTAGAAAAGAGAAAACCTCAACTACGACGCAAAGAGTTTAATAACCTTGTGTTCTTAGATGAGAATAAAAAGATTGGCGAGTAGTTTAGTATTCTTTTTAAGCATCATCAGCAAAGAGGGAGCTTCCTCTCCTAATTTGAAGAGCAGTTCAACTATGCATAGCTATCTGTTTCCAATTCGCATTCCAGAGGTGTGAATTGAAACACCAACATATGGACAAGTTAATGGATGTCATACCTTGTATAAAGTGTTAGAACTGAATTGGCAAGGGTTTACTGTAGCAAGTACGAGCTGCTATAGCACACTTCCAAAAATCACAAAACATTCACCACACACAATACTGAAATTTCACATAGTGCTCCCAAAAAAGCACACTTTGGAATCACACTCAAAATCAATACTCTAATCTTTTAGCATGACAGGGAATCTTGGATGAATTCACTTGATCAGCTATGCGGGTTTTCATCCACAAAACTGATTGCCAAAAGGGTTTTCGTCTTTTAGTTGAAAAATGAACCAAGCTCAATCTCTCCAATAAGCTAGGGTTTGATAAAATGCATAGAATGAATTTTCTTCTCAAAAACTCCTTTTATAGGAAGTTTTAGGGCAAATAAAATAATGTGTCTTTTATTTCACTTTTTTCCTCAATAATAATAAAAATGACTTTTTGAACTCTTTTAATTTTATATTACTTTTATTCCTTATTTTCAAGTCACTTTTAATATTATTTTTAAAACAACCTTTTAAATCACCACTTTATACCCCATGCCTAGTATTGTCACTTTTGGCCCTCTTTTGAAAACACTTTATGACATCAGCCACCTTTCTTTAAAACAAATAAATAAACATAAGTTGCCTTTTACTCATCTGTCACCTCTTTAAATATTTTCAGGCCCATCAAATAAGTCAACTTTATTTCTCTGTTGTTGGAATTGATTGTCATATGAGAGATTGTTAGAATATTGTCATTGATGTTGAAGGCAAAAGATCAGAAGAGCATAATAGAAAATATCTCGAAGGTGATGTGGAACACACTCATCAAGAATACATCATTTAGTGAAGAGGTGCGATTTGTTTCCAAATATTTTAAATGGTTAATAAATTTTGTGTCTCTTTGTTAAGAGATGTCTCCCTTCATAGAGGCAATAAGATATGAAAAGAGAAAGAAGTGTGGAGAACAAAAAGATATAGTATATAAGTACAAGCACAATTGAAGGAAGAAAATAATAGAAGATCATTCAAAGGAAAGAATTAAGGAGAAATAAGAAGAAGAAATAAAAAGTGTTCAAAAGCAGCAATTAGTCTTAACAAAAAGACATATCCTTTCAAAGAGATACAACCCTTCATTGAGATGTAAAGATATAAATAGAGTTTATGAAAAGTAAGAGAGAGATGTGTGTGAAATAGAAAGGAAGATCTATTAGTCAAGAGACAAGTGTGTGGAGGATAAAAATATATATTATTGTGGATGTGTGAAAAGGCAGCAAATGTTATTTAAGAGGAGTCATGACTATTTGAAGGGTCATTATGAAAGGATTTTCTTTTCATAAAGGCATGAAGATATAAAAAGGAAGTGAGAAATGTGTGGTGATTATGAGTGTGTGTGAGATGTGAGAAGATTAAAATAAGAAGAGGAGTAAAAAAGAGAAGTGTGTGTAAAGATAAAGAAATTAATTAAATAAATAAAGATTAGTTTTAACCAAGAGTCACAAGGGTACAGTGAAGGGTTGTGTCTCGTGATGAGACAATATATATAAGAAAAGTCATTCCATGAGATGAAGAGTGGGTGAGATTTTTATCATTCAAAAGTGAGGAATAAAAGAGAGAAGGTTTTATCATTCAAAGAAGAAGTATATGAAATTATAATATGAAGCATGAAGTAAATAAGAGGAATATAGAGAAAGAAGTGAATGAATATTATTTGGTTAAGAATAATTAAGAGACATGTTGAAGAGCTATGACCAATAAATAATTCAACTTCTCAATCTCAAACTTGGTAACCCACTCAATGAAGCACCTGCATAGATTTTGATTAAATCTATCTGCCATCAACTAGGGTGGATCTCTCACTGTCATAGTCAATATTCTCTTTGAGGGTTTCTGTAATCGAGAAGTTCTTGAAGTATCTCTCTGCACAGTTTCCCACTGAATTTTCATCATAATCTGACAACTTACTATTTTTAGTAAGTACCTAATATGGAGGCCTTTTTCTCAGGATTTCGGGATTCTAACTACTTCAGCACATCCAGGTAACTTTAGAGTGCCTACACATAAAATTTGAACAAATTCTGACAACTGGCTATTTTTAGCAGTTCCAGCTTCAGGAGCCATTTTCAGGATTTTCACATGTGATTTTCCAATGTATGTTTAGGGAATGTTTCTGGGTTTTCCAAGACCTTCGCAGTGACGTAACATGCAAACCGAGATGATGACTTTCAGAGTTCAGCCTTCAGAGGCTATTTTTAGGGTTTGCATGCAAAGTTTTTCAGTGCATGTTTGGATATTCCTTATGAGTTTTTCGAGAGCTTCACAACGATATGGCATGCAAGCATAATTGATCAGTTTTCATAGACTTACTATTTTTAGCCAGTACCCACATGCAGACTAGTTTTCTGGGTTTTTTGAGATCCCGCAGGCAGTTTAACATGCAAATTCATTTGGCAGTCGGTTGGTCACTTTTCAGGCACTTACTATTTTTAGCAGGTTCACCCCAGCAGTCACCCGACACTTCAGTTTCACGAACAAAGTGGCATGCAACAAAAATCAAGTCAAACGGAGACCGTTCAGAGTACATGCATATCAAATTAGGGTTTCCAGCTTCGATGCCTAAAAAGAGGGGTAAAAAGTTGGAATCTTTGAAAACGAAGGTATCCCACTGCGATCAGCATCCTTCAAGTAGTCTACTGGTAAAATTTGGGCGCAATCTGAGCACTTACTATTTATAGTAAGTCACCTCTAGAACAGGGCTATAAATAGCAAGTCAGCATGAGGGGTAGGTGTGAACAGGTTCGCCAAGCGATGAGGACCATGTGGTGAAATTTCACGACAAACGGAGCTGTGGAAGTCAGAAAATCAAGGGCTTACTAAAAATGGAAGGTGATGACAGGCAGAGGAAACCAAAATTCTCTTGAGTATAAAACAGAAACACCACCTTCAAAATGCGCCCTCACCTTGAAGAAATTAATGAAGGCGTTGAAATTTCCTTTAAGGCATGGAAATCAGAAGCTTAGCAGGTAAAATGAGCCCAAGGTTGTGAGGCCAAGCTAGAATTTCCCAAGTTCAAAATCAAAGTAAGTATGCCTAAATGCGCCCATGAGCATAAAGGGGTTGAGACATAAAAAAAAAAAACGCTAAGGCACGAAATGAAAGCCCACAAGCTCAAATGCGCCCAACTTAAACAGAGGTTGTAAAAGAAAATGCTAAGTGTAAAACAATTCCTCCACCACATGCAAAATGCGCCCTCAACAAGTTGGAAATGTTGAAGAAATTTCTAAGTTAGAAAATGGAAGTAGAGGACTTCATAGGTGCCCAAGGTAAAAGGGAGATTGTATGTTGGCTAGGGAAATTGCTTAAGGCAAGAAAACAAAAGCAGCAAGGGTGAAATGCGCCTTCAACGTGGAGGATGTTTAAAAAAGTTTCTAAGTATGAAATGAAAGCCCACTCCCTTGAATGCGCCCTTGAGAAGAGGAAGTTGTTTGCAAAAATTTTCTAAGTTATAAAGTGAGAGTTGCCCCCTCTAAATGCGCCCATCATGAGCAAGGGTGAATAAAAATTTTCTAAGGCAAAGATAGAAGCTACACACTCCAAATGCGCCCACCTTGTGATAAAAGCTTGAATATTCTCTAAGGCATTACACACTCCAAATGCGCCCACCTTGTGATAAAAGCTTGAATATTCTCTAAGGCATGTGAAACATGAACCTCAAAGAGCCTAAATGTGCCCCAGCTGAGAAGTGAGTTGAAAGAGATTTGCTAAGGCGTGGAAAATTGCAGCACATGGCCTCAAAGGCGCCCTTGACTTGAGGTGAAGGAGCTTAAAAAGCTCTAAGTATGAAAATTGCAGCACACCCCATAGAAGGCGCCCAAGGGGGATGAAAACTTGTAAAAGCTTCTAAGGCATTGAAAGTAGAGGCTAGAAGGCTGAAATGCACCCAGCCAAGGTTAATGAGGTAAAGACATTTCTAACTAAAGAGAAATGGAAGTCCCCCTTCAAAATGCGCCCAAGTTAATGACACCAAGCAAAAGATGTTAAGGCGTGAGAAACTAAAGCTTGCTTGGCTAAATGCGCCCAAGCAAGGGACATGACTTGAAAGTATTTCTAAGTCATAAAATGAAAGAAGCCTACCTCAAATGCGCCAAGGGAGGTGAAGGGATAGTGAAAGCCTTGAGGAAATTGTCTAAGGCGTGGAAAATAGAAGTTGAGAGGGCTAAATGCGCCCACCTTGAGTGAAGGTTTGAAAATTTTCCGAGGCACAAATGAAAGCTCCCTGAGCAAAATGCACCCACTTCAAGCAGCTTGTATGGAGACTTCAAAGAAAATTTCTAAGGCAAGTAAATGGAAGCCCACGGTGTAAAAGGCGCCTAGGCATGAAGGGGTTAAAGGAAGGAAATTTCCTAAACATTGAAAGCAGAAGTAAGACAAGTTGAATGCGCCCCCTAGCAGAGGTAGAACATAAAATAATCTAAGGCGTGGAAAATTGAAGTTGAGGAAAGTAAATGCGCCGATCTCCAGCAAGGAAGAAAGTTCCCTAAGGCATGAAGTGAGAAGTGACATGCTTAAATGCCCCCAAGTTGAGGGGAGGTATCATGAAAATCCTCTAAGTATGAGATAAATAGAAGCATGTGTTAGGAAATGCACCCAAGGTGAGTTAACAAAGTTTTAAAATTTTCTAAGGCATTTCCTAAAGTGAAGTTGAAAATTACGCCTAAGGAGGAGGTAGTGATGAGGTTTCCAAAGAACGGATGAAATGTGCCTAGAGACAGGAAAGAATTTCTTCAGGAAAATAGGAAAATGCTAAGGCATGAAAAATGAAGACTGCAGGTGTGAGGTGCGCCCAAGATTGAAAATGAATAAACCTTAGTAATTTTTTTTTATTATTTTTCAAAAATAATAAAAATTAAACTTACACCTTCGTTTGGACACACATGAAAATGATGTTTTCTGAGGGGAAATTTCTTCTGGGTATTGGGCATTTCCCACTGGGAGATGATTTAAAATTCTTCCATACCTTGCTCGTGTTGTTTCGACGAAGATTTTAGCCTGGCACCCGTTTGGCAAATTTCCTAAGGCTCAGATGGATAAATTTTCTAAGGCATGGAAAAATAAAGCAACAGGGGGTCAAATACACTCACAAGGTAGAGATGAAATTTGTCTAAGGCATGGAGGAATTTGAAGATGAAATGAAGCTCAAACATCAAGCATTCAAGTGCGTCCTCAAGGTGAAATAATTTCTAAGGCACAAACTCCAAGCACAAGGTGATGGATGTTCCCTTGAAGAAGACTTCATGAAATGAACACAATGTGCCCATGATGAAAGTTTGCTAGAAAATGATGAATTTTATCGGAGGTCAAGCAGACCTTGGAAGTCAGAACATGGAAATTAGGTAAGTAAAGTGAAGAGATTTTATCTTATAAATGTTTTGATGCTCTTCTCTTTGATTTGCAGGATGAACACCGGTGCCAGAGTGTGAGGACTTGAGGTGATGAAGCTGGACAATGTTATAACTTTGGAAAGGGAAACGACAGTGAAGATTTGTCTAAGGCATTAAGGACGTGGTGCAAAAGAGGCAAATGTGCCCAAGGGAATGGGCTAGAGAAATATGAAAGTTACAAGGAAGAAATGCGTCTAGGAATTAAAGCAACAGGAGGGCTGAACGCGAACAACTGAGCAGTCGAACTCCGAATCATATTAAATTTTATTATCTGTGGAAACAATATTGGAGACTCTTTTACCCTCCTCCTAACGCAACAAAATTGGCGGAGAAGAACAGTGAGAACGCGCCTTTGGACGAGAATCTTCTAGAGGAAGATAGTGGGCATTAATTGCTCGTAGTGGTTCCTGCAGAGGAGTGGAGAATCTTTTGTGCATTTATTGCCCCACTCCTCTCCATGGCGTTTTTTAGGGCAAAAAACCTAATCAAGGCTTACGTGGCTCAATCTGAGCCCTTCATTGTAATTCAATCTAAGTCGTCCGCTAGACTGGGCCAGCTATAAAAAGGGCATCCCCCCTCATTTGTAATCAAGTAGATTAGATCAAGAAGATTGAGAGTAGAGAAGATAGAAGTTAGAATAGATAGAGAGTTAGCTTAGAAGTTAGCTTAGCTTGAAAAGGAAAGAAAGCTTTCCTTTTGAAAGCTTTGTAAGAGGTTGTTGTAGAAAACTCTCATAATACAAAGGTTTATCATTGCATGGTGGTTCTATCTTTTATTGTGAATAGCTAGCAAGGCCCTTTCGTCTTTCCAATTCAAATTGATAGAGTAAAGTAGGCTTTATTTTATGCAAGTAGTTGTTAGTTGTGGAATACATGGTTTGACGAGCAAGTCTTCTTCGTCCATACCACTAGCGGGCTTGCTGATGGTGAGTTCGCCTTGCGTGGTCAACTGGAGCATTAGCGCTTAACTTCATTAGTGATTCGTGTGTCCACATGCATCGTTGTTATGGTGTGTGCATGTTGTTTCATGATTTGAACATCCTACCCACCCTTTGAAGATTGCACCGATTTTGTGGAAGTTGTCCTAAGGGAGACAGAGCAAACTCTGGTTTGAAGTTTGTTGAAGTTGATCCTCGTGTTCCACCTTAGAAATAGATTGTAGAATTCCTACCCTTATCTCTTTTTACATTCAGTATTTTCCCAGTTAACTTAGAAACTAGAGCATCATTGTCAAATCAGTCATGTCTTAACTGCTTCACAGAGTTGAACAACTACGTAAGTCCCCTTGGAATACCCAGCATATTCACATCAACCAACTGAGTCTATTCGCAATAAAAGGAACCTTGGAGTTGAACGCATGAACTTTCACGGAATCTTAGCATGTGGAATACTTTGATCAAGAGAGAATAGAGTGACCGTTGGACATTTTATTCTGTGTTGGTGTTGTCATAAAAAACACGTCAACTGGTCTCCTCACCTCTTGTGTCTACCTTCAGACCGACCCCCAATTCTCATATTGAAAGTTGGGTATAGTCACTACCGCTTGTAACATGCATAATTTTTCTTCTGAAACCTTAGTCGTCGCTTTTGATTATATGATATAGCGGCTAATACATGGAATTTTGTTCCTTCAATAATCTCTGTCAGCTCATACTGTATTTTAACAAATGGTATGGCACAACTGTCTAAAGTAGCGACAGTATATTTGCAATCTATGGTTCCCTTTAAGGTTGTGTTGGATGTTGTGGGCCCCTGTGATGACCCAGCAAACCTTCTAATTCTCCTTTGGATTCTTGTATGGTGCGGCACCCAACAATTTTTAATTTAAAAAGAGTCACGTGAGTCACATTCCTTGCCTCGGCAGCAGTCACTAGAAATAGTGGAGTCTAAAAAATTGTTTCCTCGACCATATTTACTTACATAAATATTTAATGTCCCTCCTCAATGGATATACTAAGTTTAGAACATTACGTAGCAGATGGAAATAGCGCTTGAAAGTAGTGTATGATATAAAATTTAAATACCCGCAATACCTGAAACCGTATAGTGGGTTCAAGTCGATGAAATAATAATATAACTATGAAATTCTCCCTATCAAAATTATGTGATAATTTTCATATTGAATCAACCTCCACATAGAAAATATAAACTTGCAAACAGATTTGGGTTTTCATCCAAATCACCAAACTTGAGGGTTTTTGTCCTCTAGTTTCAGAAAGCCAAGCTCTCTCAAATAACAAAAAAACAAGCATGCCCCGCAAAAAAACAAGCCTCCCAAGACATTTTATTTATCTTTTCTAGCTGCTCATTCTTTTCTTGAAAACCCAAATTTAATTTTAAACTTACTCCTTGTTGGCAAATGGTCAGTGCTCCCCTCGAGATCCATGACATGGACTAATCGCCTCTCGTGGATCCGTTAACTCTGGCAGTTGTATCGGGCATTAACAAGTCGATCTTTTGGTGCAATGGCAACTGTGGGGCCAACAATTGGTATCAGAGCCAAAGGTGATGGGTTTGAATCCCCTCGGCTTGTGTTGAGGGGGAGATTGTTGGCAAATGGTCAACGCTCCCCTCGGGATTCAGGACATGGACTAACCGCCTCCAGTGGATCCGTTAACTCTGGCAGTTGTATCAGGCATTAACAAGTCAATCTTTTGGTGCAACAACTGTGGGGCCAACACTCCTTATGTCACCTAAAAAGTGACTTTATTAAATATTTCAACTTTTCCAATTTAAGTCGCTTTTGCACCACTAAAATAATTAATTTGTCTTTTTTATTTAATCTTATTCAACAACTTAAAAATTAATTATTTAATTATATATTGACTTGATAAAAATTGGGGACATTACAAAAGGCTAGGTGGATTCAATAGTTCATAGAAGAAGAATGTCACACAAAATTCATAAAAGCCTTCCTCAACCATGGCTGGCCAAACACACAAATTCCAGAAATGGATAGCAATTGGCCCCTAGTATGAGTATGTCCCTTATTTGGTGGTTCAAATGGTCAAGTCCTAGCAGCCCTTTACTCTATTGAACACCAATTTTGGTATCTCTACTTAATGTTGCAAAAATGAATGTATACCCAAAAGATGATTGCAATTAAAGTCAACAAAAGCAAACATCACTTCAATTAATCTCTATGTTGAGATAGAGGAATAAAGGCAAAGGTTCCAAGCCCAACTTGCTGAACAAGCTCAGCTAACAAAATTGGAAAAGGGTAAGTTGGCACAAATTGAACAAAAAATACTCCAACTCAATGCAGCCCATGAAAAGACAAAACCTTATCTTATGGAAGAAGTCCAGATGGTGAAAAGTTTAAAAGGAATATGAATTAATTGCCATATACTGCCTCAAGGAAAACACAACAGAAGTATACAAGCTCAGGGCTACCACTCAGCAAGTACACACTCTAGGCACATCTTCAAATTCAGCAGGTGCTGAAATCCCTCAAGGGACATTTTTTTCCCTTGATGGTTAGTTTTTTTTCTTTAGACTGAGAGCCAGACTTCTCTTTTGGGGGCAATGATGTAATTAGAAATAAATACACTTGTAATGTTTTGGTAGTAGTTGACTGTGTTTTGACTACTTGTCAAAAGCCATTATCTGCCCCTATTAAATTGAATTGTCATAGACAGGCTAATCCTCCTTGGTCTACCTAGATGTAAAGAATTCTAGTTGAATAGAGCTCTAACTGTTATGCTTTTGTTGCTCAATCTAGTATGCATTATTATTTCTGTTCATTACTGTAATTATTAGTCTTATCAGATGAGAAGTAAACAGAACTGAATGGTTATTTTATCCTTAAGAATCCAATTGCCTATAATTAAATGGTTAGGAAATAAAAGAGATAATGGAAACTTATATTCTCGAAAAATATGAAATGATTAAAACAAATATTTTGAATGTAATAGATCTCAAAAACAATAGTAGAAAGACTAATCACCTGAGAGATCATCCCAATAACAACGAGGTGACCATGAATTGAAAGGGCATTTAAGCATGTGTTAAACATTTCTCCTCCAACAGATTCATAAACAAGATCAACACCCTTAGGAAATTCCTTTTTCAAAACCTGTAAAATAATTTTTGTTTTGTTTAGTTTTATCATGTTTTGAAGACATGATACAAAGCCATAGCATAATTCTAAAATGGCTGATTTATGATTTGAAATACTAGATGCCCTCTAAAACTTTCAATTCCAAATTTATAAACAAGAGGCAGATAATAGCTATCAAAATCACATTTTTGGTTTGACAAACAAAGTAGCGATCAGATATATGAAATATAATTCACTGAAATAATGAGTCTACCAGCTTCACCCAAGCAGTGGAAAAACACAAATATGAAACAGATATTTAGAATCTTTGTATGGTGAAGTATAAGATATTGCCCTTTGCACAAACACTTAACTTTCAATCTAATAGCTAATCATATCAAGAACATCTTCTTTCATCTTTATACATGCAGCAGCCAGATGACTGCCTCCAACGCCATGAATGACAACCAATCCAACTATTATTTTAACATAGATTGACATGAACATTCACATGCTTTGATTCTTTAAACATCCTACTTGCAATATATAGTAAAACACAAAATGCATTTGTTCTTTTTGGGGCCCCTTCTAAACTGCTCTGTTTTAGACAGAAATAGTTTACCATGTTGATGCACCACAAAATTCAAGCTCTTCTCTCCAAAGGAAAGAATATTTAGCTCACAATTGACTCTACAGCATGCAACAGCCTTATAAACAAGCAAGAACTCCAAATGAAAGCCTAATTTTGGTTTCAAGTTTCATTGGAAATCATTTCCTACAGTTATGGAAGGAAGGCTAACAAATTCAAGTTGGGCGCCAAACAGTCACTAAATTGGATCATAAACAGGCAGCCTTGGATCCATATATAGTCCTAGGAATCAACATTGACTTTAAAGATATGTAATATCCCTGTGTAAAGCATTCAAAAGTGTCGGACTGCTAAAATAATTGATCTAAAGAAACATAGTTGTATTAAATATGTAGAACCTGAATTTGTGAACAACTCAAAAATTGTCCGAGTCCTAATATATCCAAAAAGGAAACAAAGTCAAAGATCATAATTGGTACTACAACTATCTTGAGGCAAAAAACAACCCACATGTTGGCAATCAATGAAGGTGCATCTAGCAAAAAAAAATTCATTGCATGGTCCTCCTTGTAGGTTCCAAAGTTCTTCTCAAGCAAAATTGAGCTGAGCAAGTCACCATTGCCAGACAAGCAAGGCCAAAGTCTTCACTGCAATTGGTTATGAGCTAACTTACCAAGTTCTTCAAGACCCAAGCCTGTGCCCACTTCCGAACATTCCCAGAGTGGGAGTGGCAACAAGAATGCCCTGGGAGCATGCTAGGAGCACTTTGGGAGCATCCCAGCCACCTTGGGTTCCCACTATGGCATACCCACAAAGAACCTAGGGTGGTTGGGATGCTCCCAAGTGCTCCCCCAACCATGCAAAGACAATACACACCTAGAAACACTTTAAACAATGATTTTTTAAACTCTAAAACATTAAAGTCGATGACTGTCTTAGAGAAGTATTGGATTATGTGCAAGATTTTATGCTATTGTGATTGTGACAACCTGGGCTTCTATATTAAAGTTGATGAGATAGTGCAGAGGTATTAAGACTATTAATCTATCAAGATTATCTTGTCAATGATGAGTTTAGTGTTCATGGTATTAGTGATGATTTACTCTTTCAGTAAAAATAAGCCTACACAACCCATTCTCTTCTTGTGTAACAATTCTTGTAATCTTGGTGTTGGGATTGTGCATTGTAAAGGTGATTGGAGATGTTAAACTAGTTAAGTACTATCTACTAACGATTATTCTTTTTTAGATGAAAATGAAAACTCAGTTGGGTTATTAGTTGTAAATTAATCTTGTGACTGCATTTGGTTTGGGAGTTGTTGGAAAGTGTTTGTTCAATGTTTCCTTTAGAGTTAAACGTTTCTCTTTGGGTAGGGTTTGTTTGATCAAAACCTTGTAACCTTACCTTAGAGTTATACAAGAGATTTGATCACAAACTAGATTTGAATGACCCTTTTCACTCTCAACGAGTCACTAATCATGCCCTAATTGATAACGAAAAAGTGAAACAATAATATAAATTACTATTGTTAGTGTTTCTTATATCAAATTATATAACTGAAAGCACTTAAAATATTGCAACACATAAGATAATAAACACAGCAAGATACCCTGGGAAAACCCTCCTCTTGAGGGAGAAAAACCCAACAAATAATCCTCTTATATAATATAGGAACAAGAGCAGAAATCTGCTTACAACTCAGGCCCAGCAATGGCCGAAATTGATACAATGAATAGTCGCACCTCTCCTAGATGCAAAAGATACAAATGAATATGTTCTTCCTTAAAATCGGACTGTTGCTACACAAGTGCGAACTTCTTCTAGGCTGCGAATTTGCTTGAATGAACTTGAATGTCAAATGAGCAAGGCGACCTTGTATATATACAAGATAAGAAAAGTTGCAGTGGAGGAAGAAAGATACTAGGGCAAAGAAAGTGTTGATTGATTCCGTCAAAGATCATATTGTTCCGATTGTCTTCAAGTTGGATACAGCAAGAGAAATGTTCAATACATTGGAAGAGATGTACGAAATCAACAACACCAGTCGAGCACTTGCTCTGAAGCAACAACTTCATCATGTTAAGATGGCGGAAGAAGAATTTGTTATCACCTACTTCATGAAGATTTCTGAGTTGAGAGATCGGCTCTCTACCATTGGTCACATGATTGATGACAAAGACTTGACTATGCTTGCTCTCAATGGTCTTCCGCTATCATGGGAGTCGTTTATTCAAGGAATCAGTGCAAGATCTAAACTTCCCAAGTTTGATCGGTTGAGGATCGACTGTATTCAAGAGGAGTTGGGACAAGCGACTAGAGGCATTGGTCAAAGTTCAAAGAATGAAGAAATACATGTTCTCGCCTCTCATTCGTTGAAGAAAGGAAAAGGTTGGAAGAAAGGGTTCTTCAAGAGGAATCGAGAAAATGGAAATGATGGTGCTCCTGCCTTCAAAAGGAAACGAGACTTATCCAAGGTTCAATGCTTTCGTTGTGACAAGTATAGCCACTTTGCGAAAGAATGTCCTCTCAGACCTAAGCACTAGGTTGCCACTGCAAATGTTGAAGAAGTTGCTCCGCAGAAGCACTCGAGTGATTATCTGTTCTATTCAGCCCTGTCAAGCAATGTATCCACCGACGCCAACACTTGGCTGATTCATAGTGGTGCCTCTCAGCACATCACCGGATTCAGGGGGCATCTATCAAATTTGGCGGAGAGTGACTCTAGTGAACAAGTTGTTATTGGAGACGATGCTAGGTATTCCGTGAAAGGAGTTGGGAACTCCTCTCTTCACTTGGATTCTGGCATTTCATTGGAGTTGAATGATGTACTATTTGTTCCAAGCATAAAGAGGAATCTTGTCTCCATTTCAGCATTAGAAGACAAGGGTTATCAAGTTGCATTTTCTAAAGGCAAAGTTCTTATATGGGCAAAGAACTCAAACTTCAAATCTGCTCGGGTAATTGGAGTTAGACATGAATGTCTTTACAGGCTATGCACTCATCCCCTTCAAGCTCTTGTGCATAACTCTTCCAGCATATGTGATCTTTGGCATCAAATATTGGCCTGCATTCACTTTCAAGCATTACCTATCATGGAGAAGATGGTCACCGGCCTTCCGAAATTCAACCAGGAACATGAAGGTACATGCAAAGGATGCGACCTAGGCAAGAATACAAAAGGATAAATCAAGAAGCGTAAGAGATTGCTTTCAAGAAGAGCTTGATGCATCCTATAGGTTGAAGGATGGAGACTCTACTTGTAGCTATGAGACTAAGTGATTAGCTGAAGACATCTTTTAGAAAAGGAAGAATTAACCTTAAGAGGGAGTTCTATGACTCATTGAGAATAAGTAAGGGTTGCAATGTTGCAAGGCTGGATATTAAATTGCTCAAGTACCTCTCCAGCAGTTGGGTTCTGAATTACTCAAGTCAGGTCAAGCTGGATTGGTAGCTCCGCAAACCTATTCAAAATAGAGTGATATGGGATGCGGTCGAAGAGGACAACCCTGAATCTCTAAAGAGGTGTGCATTGGAAACCATTTCTCTAAGGCAAGCGTTGCAAGCAATCTTGGACAATGAGGTCAAGTGGTTGATGCAAGTGATTGAAGATTCAGAGGGAGCCTACTAAACCTAAAGATGATGGTAGATGTTATTTCAGTTGAGGTCTGCAATGATATCCTAGTATAGAAGGAAACAGTCTTCTGTGGCACTGAGTACAGCAGAGGCCAAGTACATTAGAGCTTGTGTGGCAGCTCGAGAAGCAGTGTGGCTTCGAAAGCTCCTCGCAGGATTGGGTGGACAAATCATTGAAGTCAACTGTCATCCCTTGTGTTAATCAAAGCTTTGAGAAGCTTTTTGTCTTTCCAAGTGTTTCATGACAAAACTAAGCATACCACTATATCAGAGATATGGTATTGAGGAAAGATATTCAGTTGAGATATATCAGCACTGATGAGTAGATGGCAGTCATTCTCATCAAGCATCTCTTCAGGATAATGTTTATGTACCTTCGAGACAAACTTGATATGGTGGAGAATGAAGCCCTAGCTGAGAGGGAGTCTCAGTATCAGTGATCTTCAGAGTTGTTAATGCATTTCTCTATTAAGAGAGATTTGAGGTGCAAGCCCTTGATAATGCATTTCTCTATTGGTAGAGATTTGAGGTGAAAGCCCTTGTTCCACCCTCTGGGAGAGCCATGGTGGATGTCATGTGTGTGACTTGATGACAGCATCACGTGAGGGAGTCCGTGATGATTTTTTTGTACTTGTGTTTCACCCTCTGGGAGAGCCATGGTGAAAGTCACAATGAGGTGACACCATCACATTGAGTGATGAGCACTTGTACATACCATCTATGGAGGTAGCTATGATGGTTGATATCATGATGAGGTGATATCTTATTTTCTTTCACGATGAGGTGATATGGTTTGTGTAGCTAGAAGTATCATCCCTAGCTAAGAGGGAGTGTTGATGTTATTAGCAGCTTCGGGCTGCTTCTTCTAGCCTACACAACTTGAGATTAAACCAAATTAAATAATAGCCTATTGGCTATTTAATTTGATATTGAGATCATTAATATTTATGTGAAGGGGCACTTCACAAAAGGTTAAATACAAACTCAGTTAGGGCTGACCCTCATTGAGAATATGAATGTTCATTTAATATTTGGGCCGACCTGCCCTTGGCATTTATTGTAAAATAATTATTCTCTTTGAAGGGCCAACCTACTTGAGAAGACATATTATTTTGTATATATACAAGATCGCCTTGCTCATTTGAAGATCATCAAGTTCATTCATAATATTCGCATTCCTAGAAGAAGGTCGCACTTGTGTAGCAGATCAACATCTTGAGTAGCAGATCATTATTGTGTAGCTGCAGATCATACTGCAGTAGCAGACTGAATTCATAGAGAAACATATTCGTTTGTATCATTGCATCTAGGAGAGGTGCTATTATTCATTATATCAAATTCGGCTATTGTTGGGCCTATGTTGTAAGCAGATTTCTGTTCTTATTCCTATATTATATAAGAGGATTATTTGTTGGCTTTTTCTCCCTCAAGAGGAGGGTTTTCCCAGGGTATCTTGTTGTGTTTATTGTCTTATGTGTTGCAAATATTATAAGTTCTTTCAGTTATTTATCTGATCTATAAAACACTAACAACTATTTCCAACTTGGGTTTCATCTACATTTACAATGATTTCTAGGTATCACAGTTAACAAGGGCATCTAATCCTCCACTTAGGACCAAGGTCTTTCACACAGAGAAATAGGCACAAAACTTTCTCAAATTTATTTTCTCGGATTCAAAAATGCAACAATCCAAAACCTCACGAGCATTCCAACATGACCAACTTCTTCAAGTTCCTCTAGACTTCAAGCTTTGATACCAATGTGTTGGGGATTTATGGGCTGAGGATGGACCTAAGTGTACCTTTGTTTTTGGAGAAGATCTATTATTGATGATTCAGTTATTACATGATTGTCCTGAGTTGTGTGGGACCGGATTTTTGTGACATGGTGATTTATTCATGAGCTCTATGTGGTTTGAGACCACCATTTCCCCTCCTCCCCCTTAGGTGACTTATTTGAAGTTGCGAGGTGATTGTGATGTGAAACTTGTGCTATTGTTGGACACATTTTTTTTATTATTATTGTGACTTTTATTTGATTGATTAAGCCAACAGTTTAGAAATTCTTAAAGTTATTTGATAAATTGAATCTTGAAATTATCCTTTTTGCCTCAAGGACTAGTTATTCTAACTTTTGGTTTCAAATTTTGAATTGTTGTTTGGCAGCCACCGTTAAATCATTTTATCTTCATATATGAGTTTTTCATTGGTTGATTTTATTTAAAATTTAGTTTATTAAAATTTCTTGTTCTGAGGCTTTATCAATGGTTGTTGTTGTTGGCATGTGTGTAGTAATGTGAACTATGTGAGACTATCATACTCATGAGGGGTACCTAACAGGTTGTATGGGGGCAGTAGATGGCCTGCGAAATTATTGTAAAAGGGGTAAATGAGACAAGTATGGGACGGCTGTAATCCATTTCCCCTAGATCTATTTGATTTTTCTATGTGGTGGATGTGTGGCACTATGATACTATGCACTCTCAGAGTAGAGTTCTGGATACTTGTCATCCTCATCCCATTGTGTGAGTTCATGATGTGTTCAATATGAATTTAAATTTATGCGATGAGTAAGTATTGAGATGTGTTGAAATGTATATGAGCATTGAGATATGTTTTTGAAATGTCATAATTTGATTAATGAGTATTGAAGTATGTCGATAACTTGTCAAAATTTTGCAATATATGTGGTGTGATGCAAAATACTAAGTTACCGGGTTCGGCCCTGGGGGGCCCGGGTTCGATCTTCGGGTCCGATTCGCCCTAATTCGCCCAGGGTCCGGAAAAATGCACTGTGGGTTCGAACAGGGTTCGGAACCCGGACTGTGGGTCCGACCAGGGTTCGAATTTTTCGAACCCGGTTCGAACCCGGGTAGAATTTCGCAAACAGGTGGACTTCAAAGCACGAATTTGACTTTTTTTTATAATTTTTTAAGTCTTTGTTGACTTTTAAATATTTTTTTATTCTTTCCAACCCTAATATGTGCCTCTAAAACATGAAATAGGTAAAGTGATAGTCATTTACCAATTTGTGAATGAAAAAAAAGGATTTTTTGCCTCCATTGCTGAACTTTCTCTTTTGCTTGCACAAGCTTGAATAGACTTGAAGGTTGATTGTAGATTGTTCGAAGTTGGTTGTTGTGCTATTCCTAAGCACTTGCAAGTGCCTATTTGTTGCCAAGAAGATCATTGAGCAAGATTTCTTCAAAAGAGGTAGGTTTTTTGAAGTTTTTTGATTATTTTTTTTACATTTTTTTTAAACAAATGGACTTCAACTCTTTTGTTTTGTTTTTTAGTTTTAGTTTTGTTTTACTTTTCATTCCTCTAAATGTCTATAACACATGTTCAATTTTTTCATTTTTTGAAATTAATTAAGTCTGTTAGTTTCAAATTCAATCAATCAATACCAAAATTTCAATATGTTGTGCCTTAGGTATTCCATATTACAATGGCAACCGGTACCTCCTCAGGCTCAAGCCAATCTCGTTTCAAAACAAACCCAAACTCTCCCCTTTGGAAATATGTAGAAATGGTTCAACAACTTCCAGGTGGTGGAGGATATGTTTGGATTTGTAGTCATTGCCATGTTCAGTATTCAAGCTCATACAGTCGAGTGAAAGGGCACTTGTGTGGGATCTCTGAAACAGGCATAAAAAATTGTCCAGGTGAAGATGAGAAAGGCATTCCAGATAATATAGTGTTGAAATATATTGCTGAGCAAGAAAAGGCAGACCAAAGAGCAGCCAGTGGTAAAACAAGCCATCCTTTGAAGAAAGGATCTCGTTTCATGAAACCCCCTACACCGCCTTCTTATTTTCCACCTACAGGAAGCCATCCATTTATGGACATCCCTCAAGAGCAAACCACGCCCTCTTCAAATAAAAGATCTAAGGGACCGTTGGAAGCTTCATTTCAGAATGAGGCAAGAGAGATTGCTGATCAAGACATAGCAAGATGTGTCTATGCCAATGGATTGGCATTCAATGTTGTTCGTTCACCATATTGGCAAAAAATGGTGAAATCTATTAATGAGGCTCCAAAGGGGTATAAGGGCCCAGGTTTTGAGAAGGTTCGTTGCACCTTATTGGAGAAAGAGGTGAAACATGTAGCAGACTCTTTGAAGCCCATAAGGGATTCGTGGATCGAAACAGGGGTGACCATCGTTTCTGATGGATGGAAAGATGCAAAAAATCGCCCATTGATCAATGTTATTGCTGTGTCCCCTAAAGGGGCAATGTTTTTGAGAGCAGTGGATTGTGAAGGACAGGTGAAGGATGGTCCATTTATTGCTAACATCATTTGCCAAGCTATTGAAGAAGTGGGCCATAAAAATGTTGTGCAAGTTGTAACTGATAATGCCAAAAATTGTAGGGCTGCTGGGTTATTGGTTGAGGAGAAGTATCCACACATTTTTTGGACACCTTGTGCTGTCCACTCCCTTAATCTAATGCTACAAAAAATTGGATCCAAAATTGAATGGATCAAACAGGTGTATGCTGAGGGCGAAGACATTCAAATGTTTGTCACCAACCACCATATGACACAAGGAATATTTAGACAATTCTCAAAATTGGAGTTGTTGAAGGTAAGTTAATTCTCAATATTTTTAATTTTTTTAATTTTTTAATTTTTTGTTAATTTTAAATTTTGATTTTGTAAATTTAAATTATATTTTAGTTTTAATTTTGATTTTCAAACAGGTTGCCGAGACTCGTTTTGCCTCCAACACAATTGTGTTGAGACGCCTTATAAAGGTTCGTGAGGCACTCTCTGCAATGGTAATCAGCCCTAATTGGGCCATATGGAGGCAATCTACCAGTGAAAGGGCAAATAGGATCAAGCAAAGGATCCTAGATGATATTGGTGGGACCTTGTTGAGTATCTCGTCAGTTTCACTGAGCCCATATTGAGCATGATCCGTTACATTGACATGGATAGACCTTGTTTGGGTGAAGTATATGATGGTATCGACTCAATGATTGAGAAGATGAAAATCATCATCAATGCAAAAGAGGAAGATCCCGAAGAAAAGTTCTTCAAAGAGCTACAAGAAATCATTGTTGATAGATGGAACAAAATGACCACTCCGTTGCATCTTCTTGCTTTTGCATTGAGTCCCAAATATTATAGTCCAGAGATACTTTCTGCTTCAGCAAGAGTTGCTCCATATAGGGATGTTGAAGTGGGTCAAGGGTACAAGGCAGCAATTCGTAGACTCTTCACTGATCGTGACCAACGTGATCGAGTGAGGGCTGAGTTCATGGCTTTTGCATGCTCTGGTACTGTTGATCATAATCTTGATGCTGTTCGAGACAAGGTTAGGGTGGATGCTCATAGTTGGTGGTACTTCCATGGGCAAGAATACAGGCACCTCCAACCTATTGCAATAAAATTTTTATCCCAAGTAAGTTTTATATTTTGTAATTTTAATTTTAATTTTAAATTTATATTTATATTAAATTATTAATTAATATTTTTGTTTAGTTAAATCAACTTAAATTTTGTAACTCCTAACTATTTAATTTGGTCTTAATAGGTTGCTAGTTCATCTTCTTCTGAGAGGAATTGGAGCACATACTCCTTCATCCACTCAATAAAACGCAATAGGCTACATTCGAAAAAGGCAGAGGACTTGGTGTATGTGCATTCAAACTTGCGCCTCCTTACACACAAGCAAGTTTCCTACAAAGAAGGAGACACAAGGAGGTGGGATATTGAGCCAGAGCAGCTTGACTTGGATGCTTCCACAAGTCACTTAGCTGCACTTGATATTGATGATGACTATGAGCCTGAAGCAACCGCTGAGCATGAGAGTGGTAGTGTTAGTGCTAGTGGCAGTGCTTGTGCGAGTGCAACTAATGCTATTTGTGGTTCTACACATAATGTAGCATCTAATGATGATGATGATGCTGCTTTTTTTGATGACCCATATGACTCAGATTGATCAATGATCAATAATTATTAATTATTAATGGCTGATTGTAAACACTTTACATTTTTATGTTTGAACTTTGATGATTTGAGTATAAAATGGTGGTGTATTTTTCATTTTTGCTATGTTATTTAACTATTAATATGGTGGTGTATTCTGAACTTAATTACTGCTGCAAATCTGTATATATTTCTGATTTTTATATGTTTTTGTATTACCGAACCCAAAACGAACCCAAATCAAAAAAAAAAAAATCCCAAACCGGCGAACCGGGTTCTCGAACCCGAACCCGAACCCAAAACCGAACCGGTAACTTAGGCAAAATATGTATATAGATTTAACTGACTGGATAGTGGATAAAGAGCATGTGTAGTTAATAAAAATGATATATGTGTCTAGCATACATTGATGTGACTTGAGAATTATTGCGTAAGACTCTTTCTGCCTTGTTGCATGATATGCTGAAATATATATATCTCTGTTATTCTTAGTATTGTTGTTAGAAATAAACAAGTACGTATAATCTCTTTCTATTAGTATAATATCTTTCTACTTGGTTTGTTAATGGTCATCTTGTAGTTTTTAGTTAGTTTCTATTTTAGTCTTTTGTTTACGTTTGTTTCTTTTAGAAACGTCTTTGTAATCTATTTATTCAAGCTTTCGCATCTCATGTAAATAACATCGATTATTCAGAATAAAGACAAGTATTATTTGGTTAAATTTTAGCTTCAAGAAAGGACAGATATATTATTGAGGGACGGCTTCATTCCCAGGCATAACTTCTAGCAGTGAGAGGAGTTCGATCTGACAAGAGTAAATCACTCAGGAAATAAGAATTGATATTTTATCGAAGAAAATACAAAAATATCTCTGAAGCAGGCTTAAGACAGATTATCAAGTCCTGCTTGGTTCTCTACTGCATATAGCCTGAAGACATTTATGTTTAAAGTGATGGGTTTGACAGATGGGACAAACATCATAAAAGACAAAAAGGAAATAAAGAATCAACTTTTTTATTAAGTTCAATTATTTTGCTTGAGGGAAGTCGACAAACATTATCTTGTCTCAATCAAAAGTTGTGAGAAGAAGACGTCATAAGCACATTCAGTAAGGACGAATTTGGAGAGGATGTGGCAAGGATAGTATTCTATTTGTGAAGGATTGATTCGTCGGTCTTGGAGCTGGTAGTATACAAGTTAGTTACTAACTGTGCATTTGTGACAACACGTGGGCCTCATTCCAGCCGCTCCTCTTCATATCGACCAGGTTCCACCTAATGTTACTTGTCATATTAGTGAAGATAGAATTGCATTTTATAAGCATAGTATTGCTGTCATCTACAGCTACCTTGTTAGTTGCATGGTCTTGGATGAATATTGAAAGCATTCAGTAATTGTAATCAGTTTCAAATAACCATACAAGGAGTTTAGAATTTGATTGGAAAGTGTTTGCTAAAACGCCTACTGCTGTAACTGAATAATTGAGTAGCTGCATTTTCATTTACAGTCTGTAAATGACATTGAAAATCAGAAGAATATTTGCATTTGCATTCTAATTCCGTTAGAAGTCATTTGGTATCATTGGATTAAGTCTTTATGCATCTTATCATCATTCTAAAACACAAACAAAACAATCAAATAGCAAGTTGAAAGGTTGAAGGACAAGTGTTTGACAAAATGTCCAAGGCAGCAAATTGAAAATTTTACATCATATTTAGCAAGGGACATAACAGTGTTCTCAAAGCTTTGATCCTGCCAGCTTGGAGGGTTTGGAGTTTTTAGATTGTCTCATCGAGTGATCAACACTCATCTATAGCAGCTGCAGCTAATTAATGGTTTTGGTAAAAATGAAGTCTATGCAGGAACTCATGGTGAAACTCATTCAGACCTTTCAAGACTATGACAAGAATTCGAATAAGGCTTCTACAACATCCGGACTCTTTGGTTGCAAAGGAAAGGAAAGCAAACACTATTGCCAAATCAGTAGAGATTGATCAGCCACTTGAAGGTATGGCTTCCTTTGATGATCCATTAATTGGGCAAGGCATTATTCCACGGCCACCAACTCTACATAGTAATTGCAAGGAATCAAATTGTGAGTTGGGTGACCTTGAAGATGGTATTGTTAATGCACATGAAGACACCACAAATAGGTATGATGACAATTCTGATTTTTTGATTACAAACAGCAGTCCATTATCGTCACGTAATCATGAGGTTATAGATAAATCATATGAAGGTGATAGTGCTATAGAGTCTACCAATGTTAGCATTGAAGTTTTGTGCATTGAACATGAAGAATATATTGTGAATTCAAGCTGCAAACAATCTGATTTTGTTCACCATACTGTGGAAGATGTTAAAAGGACACAATGGTTGTGTCATGGGTGGTCTATAAGAGCTAATAAGGCCAAAATGCTTGCTGCCCAAGCAAGACAACACTTACAAGAGGTCAAGGAAAGATGCAATCTAATAGATAATGCAAGAAGACAAAAAGAATCACACATTAGATCCTTATTTCTTTCAAAAGAAGAATGTGTGGATGTTGAGTATACAAGGGAAGAGCTTCTTGAGGTAAGCCCAAAAGAAGAGCATGTTGAATTGTGTGAAAAAGGAAGGAGGAATTATTTAGAAAATTCAGTTTGGTCTAGTTTGCATCATGAAGTTTATGACTTTCCTCTTTTGGAGAGCCCCTTAAAGGTTCAAAAAGATATTGGTCACACACTTGATGGATCAGCAACAAGTGTTATATCCATTTGTCTGGAATGGAACATTATTGATCTCAATATGGTTAGTCAAGCATCATCTACAATGGAAGGACAATTGCTAAGATCATATGAAGCATTTTGTTTTAGGGGAACTAGGAGGTTTCTTACTAAGAAGATCTTGCATTTTGATAATTGTTGGTTTGTCTTGCATACTACACATTGGAGTTTGCTAGTAAGGGAAAACATATCAGTTATGGAGGTGATGGTATGGATTAGAAAATGGGACAGCAATATTTTAACATCACATGAGCATGAATCCAAGATAGATGGTTGTAAAAAGAAATATAGCATGGTAGACATTCATGAAAAGATAGATAAGCACGATTTGATGGTCGAAACTTCTACTTGCCAACAATCTGAATTTATAACAGCCATGGGAAAAGAACATGAATCAATTTGTAAGTCGATGCCTCACCCTTATGATGTTGATACTTTGATTGAGTATAAGGATGTCATAGCTTCAAGACTTGATATGTTACAAGATTGGGCTGCCAAGTGTATGCAAGTGTGTTCTTGCATTAAAGATGCCTAGGGTAATGAAACAAAAGGTACAATCAGTCCTAGATCTCTAATTGGGGACAGCAGTCTTACACTTTTTCATTTACATGAACTTGCAACCCCTATACATGGAGAAATTGATGACAATGAGCTTCATAATGATAACTTACATGAGGCATTGGTTAAGTGTAATGTACCCATTTTTGCAGGCATCAAAGTGTCAAGGATTAGCCTATTTTTTGGCCCTTGTAGGCTAGTGCAGATGGTTAGAGGGTCCTGGTTGGCAGTTATTGAAGTGTTTTCTTCTCCAAAGCTCAGTTGATTCAAGATTGGCCTTCGTTTGACTCAGTTTCTCACACTTACTATTTATAGTAAATGACCATTTCCGTAGAGTCGGTATTTTTATATTTAGTAAGGCACCTGGACAGGTCTCGGTTGTAGTGTCGATCTCCTAGTTCAGTTGGTTTGGCTAGTGGATGAGTATTTATGGAGTTATTACCATTTAAGTCATTTTAATGATAATAAAGTATTATAAAGTGCAATTATAAAGTTATATTTTCATTTTATGTGTTTGGGGCCACTTAATGACTTAAAAAGTCAATTAATTAAAAAGGTATTTTTAAGTGGGCCTAATTAATGCTTTATTATAAAGTCAACATCAAAAAGAATCTATATTCATTTAAAAGATTTAAAAGCCACTTGGAGGAAATCGACCTAATTAAGAGAAGTATATATTGAACATCAAAAGCAAATAAAATTCATTCTTGGTGATTACTTGACTTTGACTTTATCATTTTAATGTTCTTGGGATTTGACATGGAGACCAAGGGTTTCAGTCATCTTCGGCCATTGGAGAACGAAAACTCTTCAATATATAAGCAATCTTGAGGCTGTGAAAGATTCGCTAAATCATTGCTTGTGAGAGCTTCATTCAGGAGTTCTATTTGTGCTTCATTGGATTTACAGAGAGATTCAGAAATAACGGTTTCATCAACAAAGGGTTGTTTCTAGGTATGAATGCTTTCAATGTAATTTCACAACTCTGATATGATATTATATTTTCTTTCAGCATTTCTCTATTTGCATTTATTTGGTATTTTTATGCATTATTTGGTGAATATTTCAAAAACTTTAAAACTTCAAAACATCAAACCAGCATTTGCAAAACTAGACTCAGGGAGAACCTAGGGTTCCTACAATGGTATTAGAGCAGTTTCCTACCATCCTGTGTAGGAAATAAACTTTTATGAGCAAACGAAAATTCTCAGAAGCTAGAGTTTGAAGAAATTATTTGAATTTACAAAATTTGGAGGATTCGATTTGGATTTGATTATCAGGAATGAGATAGTATATTTTATCTCCATCAAATGACAATGGTATGTTGAGATTTATTCAAGCTGGAGGAAAGGACAATTTACCTTGTGGCATCTTTATTTGTTGGTCAATCGTATTTCTCCATAAGTGTATCGAAGCAGCTTTGAGTATTTCATATAAGACAAATAATATTTGTCATTTAGCTGGAAACCACAAGAAATTCGAACCATGGGATGACATGGTAAATCCGTCAGAAATTAGAATGATAGTCTATGCTAGTCCAAACTTAAGTATCGATTAAGAAAATATATCAATATATGATATCTGGTGAATTAATATTTTAAGTCGATATCATGTTTGGAGCTGCTTGATATGAACGATTCCTATCCAAGGTAATATGAGTTTATTGGAGGGGTCGAAACACATTTATATTCGAATCTCCTGATCCAAAGTGCCGCACAAGACAGGAAGTGGGTTGAGGATGACTCAGCAAAAGACAAGAATAAGATACGTCTCCAGGAAGAAGACAAATCATCAAAAGCGATTCACTCTAAAATATTCTGACGGCTAATGACTAAGCAAGCCGAATATACTATTGAGAGTATTGTATATTATGTTCGATGAAGACAAACTCAGAAGTTGTCACAGGAGTTGCAAAGAGGACAATTTCAAAGGAAAGACAAAAATCATAAATCGTCAAGACTTGTCTTTTGACGGGAGCTGCTTTCAATGGCGCAATATGATACTCTCAGAAAAGACAAAGCCAGGTCGAGCTGGATGAAGGCGGATAAGACAAATCAATGAGAAATAAAGGATTGATATTAATGTTTCCTCCAAGCGCTGCACATGATTGATGAAGGAAGATCAAACATTGTACTTGGGAGTCCAACTGTTGCTAGGTAATTGAAAGTTACCTTGCTGTAGTGGTTTTCTCGGTTTCAAGATTTTAGTCCATCTTAGATTTGTGGATTGCAATTCATTCCAGCTTTGCATTTGAGTTAATTTCCATATATTGGAGTGGATTGAGTGCCCATTGGCATAAATATTTGAAAAAAAATATTCTATTGATCATACAGTGACTTTCAAGTGACCAACACTCTTGTATTTTTCAGTCATCAATGATAGAAGGGAAGAAATACTTAGTGTGTTTGGAGAATATGATACTCTTCCTCAATCTGTTAAAACAGATTTATCTTTCAATAATTTCATGGGCTCTCATCCAAAGCTATGCTATAAGACTGATGTGGTTAAAAGACAATATCATAAGATAGCTCGAGATCTATTTGCACGTGAGATGGTTCACGTAATGACAGAAAAATCGTATCTGGTGATGGGAATTGATTGGCTAGAACTATACAAGAACAAGGTGTGAAACTTGGTGAGATTCCATAGTCCAGGTATGATACATTATGCATTCTTAGGAGGTTGGAAGAACATCTCAGTTTGGTAGAGCATCTACCTTCTGCATCACTTCATATAGCTATGGATCCTGCAGTGAAGGTGTTGGGTGAGCATAGGTATTTGAGACATAATGATAGTGAGATCAGGCTTGCTATTGCCCTATGCTACAGTCAGATTTTGAGGCTCACAGTTCCTCTAGCTCCTTATACAAGTAATACAATGAGAGAGGTTTTTCAGCTGCTCATTGATTGTATGGTTGGGATAGGAGACATTGGGAGTACTAACTATGCACGAAGGGTAAAGTTCTTGGAGCTCATGGCACAGGTTAGATCCTGTGTTGCCATGCTTGACTTTGATCAGCATGCTCTTGTGTTGCAGTTATTCAGACTCTTTGTAGAGTCCATTAGTTCAGGGCATGATAGGTGTATACAAGACTACATGAGAGATATCATGATCTCCATTGTGGATAACATTGATAGCATATCTCAGCCCATTATGACACTTCTTCTAGCGGTACACAAGCGTGAGAAATTAACATCTCCAGCTGCCTATGTGTTGGTATGCAGTGTCTTTGATCAATGCAAAGACAGGTTGGAACCTTGTTTGGTTGAGGAGGAGCCTATGGAGGAAAAGAAGGAAAAATTTGAGAAGGAAGTGGACATTATCAACGTTTAAGAAATTGTTATCAGTCATGATAACAAGACTGATTTTTATGATAGAAGTTGTCAACTTGAGCATGAAGATGAATTGAAAGTCATGGCAAGTCTAGAAGGTGTTATGGGAGTGACCTTGGGTATTGGCACTCAAGATACTAGTGTCAGGAATGAAGATTGCATGGAAATATTGACCCATAACAGTTCTGATCTACATGACAGCAGTGATGAAAATTTGCATCATCTTGAGACAGTAGTGACTACACATGTGCAGGGTGCTACTATTGAGTTGTTGCATGAAAGTACTCAGGAATTGGGCACTAATGATGCATTGTATATTGTCGATTCATGCCACAATGAGTCTGATTTTTCATATCAAACCTTAGAAAACCAATCAGAAACTTTATTTATTGGCAATGAATCCCAGGATCGTGTTTTGGATGGAAATGCAGTGACTTCGGTACCGGAAGTCTGTGAAGATGTTATCAAAATAGCAGCTTCTACAATGTCTTTTGAGCCATCCTATGAGATACATAGCAGCAGTACCTTTCATGATATTGTGTGCAATGTTGATAGCACACACGATTCAGCCTCATATCACAGTGCAGATTTTGAACCAGAAAATTTATATGGGAATCATAACCTACAGAGTCCTGATCATTTGGTTGGGCAACTAAAAGTGAATGACAGTATGATTGCCTCAGCCATTGAGCATTTTGATGTTGATCGTCAAATGTTGGATACTTTTGGTTGTAGTACTCCTATGATAGAGGAGCACAATGATACTGACCTTTCCTTTATAGAATTTTATACACTTAGAGAAACGGTTGGGATAATGAAGAATAACTATTTACTATTACTATCCAATTGGGATTACCTTCTCAAGTGGGATGGGATTTGTTTTGATACATTGAAGGGAAAAGAAGACGAGGTTGATGAGCTCACTCATGAGCTTTAGGTGACTATGGACTTGTTGAAGAGCGCTCAATTGGCCCTTCAAGAGTCACAGTCACAGATAGAGGAGCTTACCGTGGAGTTGAGTTTGGCACAGTCTTCACCATATATAGATACAGTTCAGGTTTCTTTGGCAGCAGTTGGTGAGGAACATATATCCACGGATTATGGTTGTGAGCAGGTTGAGGATGTGGTTACATCTCTCACAGTTACAAGTGCAGAAGATACAGATGGGATGAGTGCTATTGGGTTCGCAGAGAGGGTTACTAGTGCGCCTACCCAGTTCACCATTTGGGACTAGAGACATAAGCCATCCTCTGATTCTAGTGAAGAGTGTGGTGAGAGTGATGCGGAGTATGTTGCCCGGTACTATGATAGTCAGCCATTGACGATGGTTGGTGCATTTTACCTTGACTGTATAGTGAGGAGTGCTCATCATTTCTCTTTTAGTCCATACACAGAGGATTTGTTGATGTGTCGGTGTGGATTGGCTCCAGGGTTATACTATCCATTATGGGATGGAAGGTTACCATCTTCGATCGATGGGACTAAAGGTTGCAAGAACCCGACTCAGTTGTTTGCAGGTGAGTACTTGCAGGGTCAGCGTTCAGATTGCCATCTTGTTGACATGTATCCGACAAAGTTCGCTACTCCTATGTCATGGAGATTTCTTGTGGATAAATACGTTCAAGAAGATCATGGTGTTAGTAGGCATGATGACGGGGTTAGCTATTACATCCTTGGGAGTTTCGCAGAGGTTGTTGAGAGATATGATGTGGCAAATGCTTCTAGGTATTTCTATCTCTTCATGGCAGATGGATGTGAGTCTCGTTTATATTGGGATCCAAGTGGTGACAGAGTTAGTGTTGTAGTTTGGATGGGTCCCATGGGGTTACTTCACCATTTTCAGCATGGTGAAGTTGAGATTAGTTTTGCGCAGAGGAAGTCGAAGGGTATCAAACATTGGTAGACATCCATTCTGGGTTTGGGATCCAGGGATATCTTGCGTAGTTGTGTTTATGATGGTGCTACGGGAGTTAGTTAGAGATGTGTGGGACATTTCACAATTCTTCTTTCGAGCCTTCCAAGGAGTGGAGTTTCTTTGTAGTGGAGATTGCTTGGAGAAAAGCAATTTCAGGGAGGGCAGCCTATAATGTCCCCATTTTTGCGGGCATCAGAGTGCGAAGGATTAGCCTATTATTTGGCCCTCGTAAGCTACTGTAGATGGTTAGAGGGTCCTGGTTGGCAGTTATCAGAGTGTTTTCTTCTCTAGAGCTCAATTGATTCAGGATTGGCCTTCGTTTGTCTCAGTTTCTCACACTTAGTATTTATAGTAAGTGACCATTTTAGTAGAGTCAATATTGTTATATTTAACAAGGAACCTCAACAAGTCTTGATTGCAGTGTCGATCTCCTAGTTCAGTTAGTTTGGCCAGTGGATGAGTATTTATGGAGTTATTATCATTAAAGTCATTTTAATGATAATAAAGTATTATGAAGTGCAATTATAAAATTATATTTTCACTTTATGTGTTTGGGGCCACTTAATGACTTAAGAAGTCAATAAATTAAAAAGGTATTTTTAAGTGGGCCTAATTAATGCTTTATTATAATCAACATCAAAAAGAATTTATATTCATTTAAATGATTTAAAAGCCACTTGGAAGAAATCGACCTAATTGAGAGAAGTATATATTGAGCATCAAAAGCAAATAAAATTCATTCTTGGTGATTACTTGACTTTGTCATTTTGGTGTTCTTGGGATTTGACATAGAGACCAAGGGTTTCAGTCATCTTCAGCCATTGGAGAACAAAAACTCTTCAATGTATTAGCAATCTTGATGCTGTGAAAGATCAGCTGAATCATTGCCTATAAGAACTTCATTCAGGAGTTCTATTTGTGCTTCATTGGATTTACAGAGAGATTCATAAATAAGGGTTTCATCATCAGAGGATTGTTTCTGGGTATGAATGATTTCAATGTATTTTCACAACTCTAATATAATATTATATTTGCTTTCAACATTTCTCTATTTGCATTTATTTGGTATTTTTATGCATTATCTAGTGAATATTTCAAAAACTTCAAAACATCAAACCAGCATTTGCAAAACTAGACTTAGGGAGAACCTAGGGTTCCTACATTAAGCATGGCTATTTTGATGTTGTTCCTTCCAAGAGAACTGAATTTGTTTACTTTAGAACAACAGCAATAAATCAGTCCAGAGAAACTCGTAACATACACCACTCCATACATGATGAGATGTAGAATTTGTCTAACCTTGAGTTTGTAGTTGATATTATCAACATTAAGGAAAATGAAGTGGTGTTAAGTATTCAATGGTTGAAATCTCTTGGAATGCTTGTCCAAGACTTCAACAAGATGGTGTTAGAGTTTACTCACATGGGTAAACATATTGTGCTTAAGGCACTAAAGAATGAGACAAAGGATGGGACAGCTAGGAGTATGTTCATTTTCTCTAACATGGATGACTTGAAAAGTATGGATAAAGGGGAAAGATTCAGTCTTAGTTTTCTGATTTTAAACAGCAGTGATATATCCTCACTTTCTCATGATATTGCAGCTGCTAATCATTGGGAAACGAGTGATATTGATTCTACTTTGATTGGTACACAAGATGTATGCATTGGTCATGGTAATTTATATGATGCATCTCATTATGGGACTGATAATAGACAATTGGGAGCGATTGAGATAAAATGGTTCCAAGAAATGTTTGAGGGATGGCTTGACAAGGCAACGAAAGCTAAGTTGATAGCGCAACAAGCCAAGCTTCATCTTCAACAAGTTCGTGACAATCACCACTCCATGGATGATGATAAGCAAAGGTCGTCTAGTTTTGAAGTTGCAGTTTTCATTGATCAGTTCATTCATGAAGATATTGATTTTATTGATGACACTTATAGTGGATCAGCCACTCAAGGGTTATCTTTGGTGAGTATTGATGACATCTACACTACACATTTGGGTTTGTCACCTATTCCTCATGGCATGATAGTGATTTATTTGTTGATTGATGACTTCATATTCATAGATTCATCATGGTTTAGTGACTGCCCTAGTTGGATTCATATTGCACTTTCTGACTTTTCGTGTTCTACACCAGCTATTCAGTTTCTTGGGAGTGTGTGGAGGCATGTTTATTTGATGGGCATAGAATATTTGATGGATTTCCTTAGTATCTATGGGTATGTTGACACCTATGATTTCATTCTTGTTGCTGGCCTGAGTTACAACAATGATATTTGGTGGCCTTGTGAGTTGATCTATGTACACATGGGAGATTTGAGCACCAGGCTCCACTTCGATACCTTGGAGATTGACATTGGTCAGTTTTATCAGAAGGAGATGGGTTTTTCTAAGTCTTGCATGCTGGATCACAGTATTATTCCAGCCCCTTTCCAAGTAGTAGATGGCATTCATGATGGTATTTTTCTCACTCTTGAAAGTGAGACAAAACTCTTGCAGTTGCTTTGTGGGAGAGGTCTTGATGATGTTGCTGCAAGACCAACTCATCCTATTGTGAGTTGTGGGTCTTCTTCTGAGGATGGCAGTACAGGATGGGGTACACTCGATTACTCTGGTTGTCAATTGGTGCAGTCATGAGAGTTTCATCTCGATTGCATCGTAAGGTGTGCTCATCAGTTCTCTTTTAGCCCACATGTACGGGATTTAATGATGACATTGATGAGACAAAGAGATGGGTTGAATAACGGATGTTCGGATTCGCTCTGGTATGACATGCTTTAAATTTCAAATGATAAGTCCAAGTTTGATTGGTCTCTCACTTTGATTTCTCCAATTGGATCCTTTTAGCAGCAGGAGTTTGAGATTTGGTTCGATTGGACTCTAGGGGTTATCAGAGTGGCACAGCAGAAGTCAGTTGGACTTCCAGTTTGTTCATGGGATCCAGGTAGGGATAGCTTTTGGATACATGATAGCAATACTTGGATGGTAGAGCTATCTAATCAGCGGATGGTAGAGATCCATGTGCACAATTTATATAGAGATGATTTTCATAGTTGGGATCTAGGAGTTGACTTGTTGGGCAGTTGGCTTCACAGATTTGATAGGGTTTGACAGTGACAGGAGCTTCAACTGTTTACAGGAGTTGCTGGTTGGAGTTCTTTCCAGGATCATTTGGGATCCAAGTGGATGGTGGTCAGGCACAAATGGTTTTTCATTTTGGCTCTAGGTGTTGTGGCAGTTGAGTTGGATTGGCAGCTGCGGATTGCTTGAGGGAAAGCAATCTTTGGGAAGGGAGGATTGTCATGTCCTCGAATTGGAGATATTAAATTAATTATTTATAAATTTATTCCAATAAATTAATATCAAAAGAATGACTTTATATTTAATTAATTTAATAAAGTGACTAGATAAAATAATATATTATACAATCACTTAAGAAGTAAAATAATATTATTTCTAAAAGCTTCTTGAAATGTCAATAAGAAATCTATATAAGGAGTTGTTGGCTTAGCATTTGGGCATGTTTGATTTGGAATTCACTTCTCATTACCAATTTGGTAAGAAAGCTTGAATGTTTTGTTTGCTTGAGGGTTTGAAGACTCTAGAGTACCAGGTTCGGTTGTGGAAGATCAACCCTAGCTGGAGTTGTTAAGGAATCCATCCAAGGTTTCTACTTTGTGCTTCATTGAAGAGATTTTCAATTGCAATAGTTGTTGTATTATTGCAATTATGAGTATTAAGATGATTAGGTTGCAATAGCTGATTTATTATTGCATCATCATTACACTTGCAACAGCTGAGGTATTATTGCAAACATTACTTCATTATAGATTTGCAGTAGCTGATGTATTACTGCAATTTCATTTGAGAAAGTAATTCATTGTTGGATAGATTAATTGCCAAATTTAATGGCCTTTGGCCAAATTTGGAGAAATCGATTTGGGAAATATATTTGGAAAGTTTGGTGAATAGAACTTGCAGTTTGGGGAAATCGATTTGGAGCTAGAAGCCAGATATAGACAAAATCAGAAAAAAACAAGCAAGCAGCTTACCAGGTAGAATAGGACGAAATTTAGAAAAGGACAAATATTGTTGGACAAGCAAATACAATTTGAATTGTGTTTGTGCCATCATTTCTAGAGAGGTCGCATTTATAAAGAGGGACAAATTTTATTCAGAATAAAGACAAATATTACTTGGTTCGATTTTAGCTTCAAGAAAGGACAGATATATTATTGAGGGATGCCTTCATTCCCAAGCGTGACTTCTAGCAGCTGGAGGAGTTCGATCTTACAAGAGTAAATCACTCAGGAAATAAGAATTGATATTTTATTGAAGAAAAGACAAAAATAATTCTGATGCAAGCTTAAGACAGATTATCAAGTCCTGCTTGGTTCTCTATTGCATATAGCTTGAAGACATTTATGTTTAAAGTGACGGGTTTGACAGGTGGGGCAAACATCATAAAAGACAAAAAGGAAATAAAGAATCGACTTTTTTATTGAGTTCAATTATTTCGCTTGAGGGAAGTCGACAAACATTATCTTGTCTCAATCAAAATCTGTGAGAAGAAGACGTCATAAGCACATTCAGAAAGGACAAATTTGGAGAGGACGTGGCAAGGATAGTATTCTATTTGTGAAGGATTAATTCGTCGGTCTTGGAGCTGGTAGCATACAAGTTAGTTGCTGACTGTGCATTTGTGACAAAACGTGGGCCTCATTCCAGCCACTGCTCTTCATATCGACCAGGTTCCACCTAATGTTACTTGTCATATTAGTGCAGATAGAATTGCATTTTATGAGCATAGTATTGCTGTCATCTACAGCTGCCTTGTTAGTTGCATGGTCTTGGATGAATATCGAAAGCATTCAGTAATTGTAATCAGTTTCAAATAACCATACAAGGAGCTTAGAATTTGATTGGAAAGTGTTGGCTAAAATGCCTACTGCTGTAACTGAATAATTGAGTAGCTGCATTTTCATTTACAGTCTGTATATGACATTGAAAATCAGAAGAATATTTGCATTTGCATTCTAATTACATTAGAAGACATTTGGTATCATTGGATTAAGTCTTTATGCATCTTATCATCATTCAAAAACACAAACAAAACAATCAAATAGCAAGTTGAAAGGTTGAAGGACAAGTGTTTGACGAAATGTCCAAGGCAAAAAATTGAAAAATTTACATCATATTTAGCAAGGGACATTACAACATGCTTTTTGGCACATGTACTAAGTTGCCACTTTCTAACACCTTATGCATTTTTGTTACTCTTTTTTTAGTTTGTTTTTTTTAGAATCACTTAAGCTGTTTTGGCCCACCTAACACACATTTTGGCAGTTTTATACAGAGTATCATCTCATGTGCAAGAAGCACATGTGACATGCTTTTTGGCACATGTACCAAGCTGCCACTTTGGAACACCTTACGCATTTTTTTTACTCTTGGTTTTGTTTGTTTTTTTTAGAATCACTTACACTGTTTTGGCCAACCTAACACACATTTTGGCAGTTTTATACAGAGTATCATCTCATGTGTTTCTTCTGACAAAATAACTTTTTTCTCTCTTTTTTTCTAAGTTTTCAGTTCATTACTAGATCAAGATTAGGTACACTGGTATGCAAAAAAATTCCCCAAGTTTTGTACAGCTGCATATGGCCATAATATGAATTATAAACACATCCTTATCATAAAAATAGCATCGATGAAATCCTAAACAGCTGAAATGGGGTTAAACAATACTAGTGATAAAAGTGAACAGGGTCGTTTCAGTAAGGTTACAACACATTCATACAAAGCATGATCCTGTTAATTTTCCTTGAGTGTGTTTCAGAATATTGGAAATACTGTAAAATATCTTCCATTGGTTGTGGCTCATCAATGATGCAGTTCACGAGCAGCTCTCACAAAGAGGGGAAATAATGTACTATATAACTTCTACAGGGTTCTACAACATGGGTAACAAAAGGAATGGGTTTCCAATTCAGGAGTGCTATCCCTCACTTTGGAGCATTGGCTATTACTATTACCAGACTCAGACTCAGAAAATTCTTGGCAAAGATTCAATACTAAATACACAGTTCATTCCCCAAAAAGATAATTAGAAAGGGCCAGTGTTACACGGATGGGCATGCCTCATTTGGGCCTGCTGAGATTTGGACTTGGAAGACCCACTGAATACTTGAAGAGCCCTGTAACCCTAATGGCCATAAAGCCAACTACAACATAATACGTAATGGTTTCATTTATCGATTCATCAATGAAATATATGGTGACCATAATTAGAGGATCTAGGTTGCATTAATTCTTCTATGCAGTTTATGGCAGATTGGTATTTTCACTACGCTGTTTGTAAGTACCAGTTCCCTAGGATTTTAGATGACAAGATATTGTCGAAGGAATTTACATGGAAATGATTCCGATTCATAAATAAATGACAGTAGAAACCAAAGGTCCCTGATAGAGTTTATCATTGAATCTGGCTATTAGTTGTGCCAGGATAAGAGGTATTTAGAGTAGATAGGATATGACTTAGCAAACTACAAGTTCCTAGTCTTGGAACTAGGAAAATTTATGACACGTTAGAGAAATTAAAGGCTCGTCTTGTAAAAATGAATACATGAATACAGGTGCATGTGTGTTAACAGCAAGATACATACATATACCATTTAAAGAATCTCTATCTCAAACTCTGTGATATGATTATTAATGAAATTATCAATCTATGAATATTTTGATTCTAAACACAGAATATCTAGAAATCTATGAATTAATGTAGTAGATCAGTTACCCAGAGCCTATTTTTTGTATAACTACACCAACCTAAGAATAAAAGGAAAATCAATGTTAATTTCATCTCACTGATTTTAGAAATTTTATTGCATTCTCATTTGTGGGCTTCCTCTGAAATTCCACCTTCAATCCATTTGGAATTTCAAAGAAAAATATGGCAGCAAATTCTACACTATGTTAATGCATTTTTCAAATGTTAAACCTATTGCTCGTATGTTGCAACTTTCTTTACTTTATAGAAATCCCCTTTGCCAAAGTCTTGAGGAATGGATTACATCTACTCCAATCAGAAAGTGATGAAAAGAAAAATGACAAAATATGTGATAAATCGAAATGTAGGTGTGATTAGGAAATACATAAAAACATCTCAAATGCAAGGAACTGGAAAAAAAAGGTAGAACATATATTCTGAAGGGGAAGAAAAACCTCACAATCTCTGAGGAACCTTTTCAACATGAAGAATGTTCAGCGTCAGACATAACGAAAGAAGAAAATAGTTCAAGTGAATTCTCTCTATGGATTGAGAATAGCTTTCCCTCTCAAAATAGGACAGAACATTTAGATAAAGGATGATTATGCTATGAGAAAACATAGCTTCTTTCTATGATTGTTCATGTTTTGTAAGCTGATTATGCATGTTTTGAATTAATTTGAAAAAAACTAACAAACCTACAAAATTCTTTATATACCTTCTAAGATATTAGATAAATTGACTGCTAATCATGGTATTAAAAATTTGTGCTTATTTATCTGAGTGTAAGAATTATCTATATAAACAAATAATATTCTTTAGGACTACCCTAAACCTCAATTATAGGCATTTGGAATGCACCACACACAACAAACTCTAAATATAAATAACATTTATTAGGATCTTTGTAGTTAAACTAACTGGAAAAATAGAGTTAAGTAAAATGAGGCCTACCAGTTTAATATCTTCCTTTTTGTAATCAATCACCCTATCAACACCAAAATCTTTTAGAAGTGCCTCCTTCTCTGTCCCTCCACAAGTTGCGACTACCTTATTCCCTGCTATTTTTGCCAACTACAAAAAGATAAATAACATATGTCAGGTGCAACTCTTTCTCTTCATCTGAAATAAATAAAAATAAATTGCAAGCAATATGATGTAAACAAAAGGTTTACATATGGCTAATAATTGCACAATTAAAAGCAAGGTCATAGGATAAATGACTTAGGGAAAAATCTAAGAAAAGCACCTAATATTAATTATTGAAATTAATTCTATAGACATGTTCTTGTTATTAAGATTTGTTTGTGAGGTCACAACCAAAGATAGTGAAAGTGGGCTTCATAAATACTTTATATAAGGATATAAATCAACAAACAAAAAAGGGCATACTTGGAGAGACAAGCAACCACCAAAAAAAATGACCAATTTATTGAGTGACTCAGGCGACCCTTCAATAATAACCATGGAAGTGTTTGTCCATACTACAAATGGAATTGGCAAAAAATGTAGAGTGCCTGGAGTCCTCATAGTTTCTCCTTTGTGGTGATGGCATGTATCACATTCTATAAAAAATATTTTGATATTAGTTTCCATACCAGCCCAAGAAAAATGTCTTTAAGAATCTTAAATGCCCTATGGAAGGAGATGCATGTAACTCATGTAACAATTGAGCCCAAATAGAAAAATTTGCAAAAAGAATAATTCACCATTTGTAACAAAATCATTGGCCATCCCAACTGAATCTACGCTTAGTTGTGGGATCAGCTGCTAGCTATTGGACCTATGCATTTTGTTGGCATTCACGTTTGATCTCCTACAACCAATCTTGATTATGTAAGGATTTAAAGCACATGATGTCCTCTTGTCTTTGAATTTCCAAGACAAGACATTTTCCACCACATTCTCCTTCCTCTTTTTTCAAATAGTTTTATAATTGTAGCCTACTAATTTGGTGACACATTTTTGTTGTTGTGGCAAAGAAATTTGTTGTTCCAAGGAAAACTTAAGGCTATGATGATTTGTCTCAATGTAGAATGTCACCTAATAGATATGGTTGCCAATGATTCACATAATAAAAAATAATTAATACTTCCTTCTCATAAACAGATTTGACCAAATTTCTATGAATAAGTGCCTTGGTGGTGAATATCAAAGTTATTCCTTCTCATACCAAAATTTCCCCAATCCAAATTACCAAGTCATCACTTTTAATGTCAAATGGCTTTGAAAACTTTGGCGTGGAAAGTACTAGTGTGTTACATGTAACATGTTTGCGAAGGGCAAAAGCATGCTCTACAACTTTAGACCATATGAAGGTATTACGGAAAGTAATAACAAGATATTCGATAATTAATTAAGGAGTGAAAGCCTCCTTATATAAGAGATTACAAAGATCTATCCGTAAAAGGAAAGATTGACAACTAATAAAGCAAAGGATAAGAACTTAATTGAAAGAATAAAAGAATATTAATAAATGACTTAATTGACTATTATAAACTAAATATTACAATATTACTTTAATACCCTCCCTTAATGGTCAATCTACTAAATACACCAAGTTTATTCCAAAATTTCACAAAATTATCAAGATTCAAATGACTTGGTAAGAATGTATGCGATCTAGTCCTCAGTTGCACAATACTGCAACATTACTGATCCATTTTCTACAAGTTGTCTTAAGAAACAACAATGAAGCTCCAAATGTTTGGTAGACTCATGGAAGATTGGTTTCTTGGCAAGCTTTAGCACCACTTGATTGTCACAAAACAAGGGTGAAGGCAATGCTTGAGACATTTTCATGTCAAAAAGCATCCTCCAAAGCCATACTGCCTCACATGCTGCTTTGACTATTCCCTGATACTCTACTTCTATCGAGGAAAGAGCTATTGCTTGCTACTTCTTATTGGTCCATATGACTGCACCCGTACCAAGACTGAAAACATATCCAAAAGTGGATTTACTATCGTAAATCAAACCTTCCCAATCTGAATACGTGAACCTAATCAGTGAAGGATCTTTGTTTTTTCTATATAGAATGCCAAAGCCAAGTGTCCCTTTCACATATCTCAGTACTTGCTTTGCTACAAACTAATGTTCTACCCTTGGGGCTTTCATAAAATGAGAAATGTAACTCACAACATAACTCAAATCAGGTCTAGTGGCTATAAGATAGATAAGGCTGCCCACTAGTTGCTTGAATGTTGACTTATTGATCACCTTTGAGTCTATTTTGGCTGAAAGCTTCAGCCCTTTCTCCATAAATGTAGACAATATTTCACAATCTATCATTCTGAACTTGTCTAACAAACTCCTGGCATATTTAGACTAAGAAATAAAAATACCACCACCTATCTGCCAAACCTCTACACTTAGGAAAAAATGTAGGAGGCTTGCGTCTGTCATGTAAAAAGTCTGGCTCAAATTCCATTTGATTTGCTCAATCAAATGTGCCCCACTACCTATAGTAATAATATCATCCACATAAATGACCAAAAGGATGATTTGATTACCTATGCTTTTGATGTATAAATTTGAATATGAAGGACTTCGTTGAAACCCTTGCTCATCCAAATACCTATTAATCTCTATGTATCATGCCATGGGTGCCTGTTTCAAGCCATAAAGAGCCTTCGTCATTCTGCATATTCGATACTCCTTTCTTGCAACCTGAAATCTCTGAAGGTTAATTCATTTACACTGTAATGTCCCATTTTTTATGAAGGCTACAAAAAGACATTTGAGAATGCAATTAACCATGTTTGGAGACTTTTGGGCAATTTTGTGAGTCTCCTTTGGAGATGAAATTGCAAGAGGTCGAATTTGCAGGAGATCGATATATTTGAATATTTCAAGGACAATTGCATCCATTCTTCAATCTAGCTGATTAACTGCAAATACATATTCTAAGGTTCTTCATATTGTTATTGTAAACCATTTCCAAGTTGGAGCAATCATTATTGTTATTATCAATTGCTATCTTTTCATTCCATTGCGATTCATATTATTCACGCTGGCTGCATATTCTACCTTGTCGAATGGTCAATTATATATGATTGCTTCAAGTGGGAGATAATGTAAACTCAAACCCAATCGATATTGTATTCAAGAGCATCCATTCCATATTCAGGTCGCTCAATTATATTGCTCAGAATGAGGCATCAAAGATTATATGAGATTATTTATTTGTTGGATCTCATACTTTATTCATTGTGAGAAATTGGAGGCTTTTCCTTCATAGGGGTCAATGCTATAATGAGCAGCTATATATCTATACGATCATTGCAATATTTTTTATTTCGGCACATTTTTATATTGTAGTGACTAAATGTTATAGGCACCTTTCAAGAGAATAACATTGTCATTGATCTTATTTATCTTCATCAAGACTCACATGCGCCATCACCTTCATAGAAGGAATAATTATATTTTATAAATATTGTTTGTGGCTAGCATGGGATTCATTGGGTCAAAGGGGTCATCTAAACCAAGTTGCGCCACACTTTCATTTGCCTTATTTTTCAACCGCCATTTTAACCTTTGTCTCATCTGCTACAATCGGGAGTTGCATATTATAAGGAAATAATTGATATAATCGGGCCTATCCATTATAAGTTGTTTCACCCTCGGGATATCTTTATATCGAGCAATTCACTAGCTGCCAATTATCTAACGTGGAGCATGTTTTGATGCCAGCAATTGTCTTCATCCAACCGCATAGTCAAGGTAATTATCGGGCTTTCAATAGTTATGCCACTTCCTCATTTTCTGAGCAGCCACAACAGAAGGAACAAGGCACCTATTATATTATATTCTGCCAATCGTCGATGCTATCTAGGAATCTGAATGATCATTATTTGTATGAGAAGCTTGAATACAACTCGATGAAGGAAGGCTATAGGTGAATAATCCACCCATAGACATTTGGCGTGAAGATCATTGATAAAACTATCAAAAGAAGGATCCATAAATTAGTTAAGAAGGCACTCTAATCAATGCATAATCAGTTACTTAAAAGTATGATTATTTAAGTGTGTAAAAGAGACATGTCCATTTAAAAGGACATCATTATTTGAAACGACACAACTTCTCACCTCATTCAAATGTTATAAGAGGAGGATCAAAGTTCATCCAAGAAGGAATATTGGAATATTATATTATCAAAAAAAGATCAAAAGTGCTCACAAGACCCACAACAAACAAAGTATGGTGGCACAATCAACAACCTACTTCAAGGAAAAAGGATGCATAAGTAATCAAGTTAACATTCAAACATAGCGTCAAGGATAAACCGCATGCTTATAAAGACCAAATTAGGAAGAGCGCCCAGATAGGAAGAGCGCCCAGATAGAGGTCTAAACCTCTTCCTCCTTCAAACACATGAATTTAAAGTGATAAGTCAGAGACATCACTTGTATTTCCTTGTCCATATTTCCATTATTGAACTATAATCAAGTAAGATTCCTTTATTCATAATTTACATCAAAATCATGGCATCATAATACCTTCTCTTATAAATATATGAATAATAGTGTAAGTAAGTTAATAGTATCATTGTGGAGTGCTTCTATCATGCAGCATTTGTTAGCAACAATTAATGATTATTGGCTTCATTCTATTCTAGAAATCATACGGTTAGCTTACTTTAATAGTATTGGATGACAACCTTTGTCAATCCAATAAGAAATAAATTGAAAATTTATCAATCTGGGGCAGGGGTCATTACATACACTTCTTCCTCTAAGTCACCATTGAGGAAGCCACTCTTCACGTCCATTTGAGAGACTTTCCAACCAAACAATGGTGTTTCCCTACTAGGAAAACTCTACAAACACCCTGTATTGGCTATTGGATTTCAAGAAAACCTTCTACCATATTTTCTTGAGCTAACTAAGAGAGATAAGATAGGTTGAGATGCCCATAATGTTGATGCCAAAGAGTACTAATAGAAGATAAACTCTTTGCAGCAAATGCATGCTCCTAAACCTCTCCAATGTCAACAAGCTGACACAAACCATGATCTTCTATGCCAATTGCAATGGTTTCCTTGGACTCCTTGTCAACAATATGGCACTTGTGCGTGCTGAAAATGACATCCACCTTGGGACAATGTTGCATAATCTGACTCATTCAAAGAAAATTAAGCTCCATGCCTAGAGCATACATCAAGGAAAATAAGAGCTTTCTCTCTAGAGGTTATCTGAACATTGTCTTTGTCAACAACTGTATACTCCTCACAACCACCAAAGATCATCGAATTGGAGCAAGTCATGTACTCCATGAACCAATCCTTCTTGTGACTAAAATGTTTTGAGATGCTCTAGAATCAATATACCATGTAGAACACTTGATCTAATCTACTAGTTGTTTGGCCAAGAAGCAAAGAAGGTTGACTCCTACTCAAAATGCTCTGCGAAATGAGCTTGCTATTGAGACCCTCCCCAATTGGATTTCTGATCAGCCAACCTCTTTCTGCAGTGCTTCTTCATGTGGCCAAGTTTACCACAATAATGACATGTGATATCTTAGATTCTTTGAAGTATCATTAGAATTTCCTTGACCTTTCTTCTGAGGTCGCTTTGCTTTGCCCTTGTCCTTGGCTACAAAGGCTTGTTCTAGACTCGGTGAATCACTACTACTACCAAACTGCTTCTTCCATATGTCCAGCTACAATAGTTTGTTGCACAAATCATAAAAATTCAAGTCAACAGTTGTAGAAGTGATATTTAGTGTCTCTATGAATTTTTCATATGTCGGTGGTAAGCTTTTCAGCATTATGACGACCATAGTTGGCAGACTCGCTAAAAACTCGACGAGTCTTGAAAAGCTCACCAAGTTTTCGCTAGAAACTTGACGAGTCCACGGAAAAAACTTGTTGTGAATGCATACATCAAGCCGTCGTGGAAACAAAAGGCATTATAACAAAAAACATTCTAAACTTGACAAAAAAACTTGCCAGATATATAAAAAATGCGAAACACAAAAAATCGAAAAAAATAGTCAAAAAACTCACTATTTTTTCTCTATAAATGCATGAATGCACCTCTCACTTCCTCACATAGCATTTGTAGAGAAAATGTTTTCAAAAGTGCCAAATACCTAATTTCTCCCTCAAGTGATAAAATTGTGAAATGGTGTGCGACAAGAAGTTTTATGTGGTTTCAAAGGCCTTAATTTGGGCTTGAACCCAAGCCCCCACAAGGGGCGCTTCCCCTTGACCTCGTTGGGGGCATTGCCCCCGAACCCCCACAAGGGGTGCTCCCCCTTGACCTCGTTGGGGGCATTGCCGCCAAAAACCCATGAGGGGTGCTGCCCCTCGACCCTATTGGAGGTGTTGCCCCCAACCCCCACAAGGGGCACTACCCCTCAACCCTGTTGGCGGCATTGCCACCAAACCCCCACAAGGGACACCGCCCCTTAACTCCATTCAGATCTCCATTCCTAGACCCCCACTAGTTATTCGGATCTCTTTTCATATAATAAATTTGATTACAATGATGGCATTTGAGAGTGGACACTAGAATCGACAACTTAGACAATTATCTTTATCACTATCATAATATCATTTGATTAGAACTTCTCAAGTTTTCACTATACTACAATAGTGTGCAAAGATGTAACAACCCACACCTGATGGACTCTAACGAAACCAAGTTTCTGCCTTATATTTAAATAAACTTTGGGTTTATTAACTATGCTTGATGTGTTAGATATTTTCCAAAGACTTTTCCAAGTAAATAGAAATGCATGGGCAACAAAGAATAATGCTGATTATTATAATTCAAGAGCAGCTGTAGCAAATCTTTATAATTTCATTCTCAAATCAGTTTTACCAAGGTTTGCAATTACAACATATTCATTCCAATTCATAATATTTTACTTGAAATACAATCAATATCATACCCGGTGTGCAAACTAGCAAGAAGCTGGTCTGAAAGTGCATTAGCAGCAGTATTGGAAAGTCTGATATAACTTACAACAGCACACCCTCATTAGATTAGATGCCCAGCCATGTTGTAGAAGCAACCCAAATGCCAACGTTTTGCTGCAAGGAAAACACGTCTAGCACCAAGGAGATGAAACAGCCTTCCAAAGCAATATATTTTGCCCAGAAATCACCAATATAGCAACAGCTATGGCTATCAATGAGTATCTTCAGACCTGTTATAGAAATCCTTTAAATCTGCTTGAAAGCCCTTCAATATACTTGCAATTTCTTCTCAAATAAGCCCAGATTTCAATAAAGTAGTAGCAAGATACGAAGTGGTAAAGAGCAGCAATAAACCCCTTTAATATCTTTCACAAATCTGCTCAAACACTCTAGCATTTACTGTTCACGCGGTACTGTAGCACGGCACTGTTCACGTGCACTGTAGCACGGGTACTGTTCACGCGTCACTGTAGCAGCCAACACAAAGCTTGGAAATTGATTGTTAACGGCTGCCAATGATGAATCTTCGGGTCTGCACTTGAAAGACCTTCAATAATCTTCAAACCCTAAATAAAATCTTCACCTTTAAGCACAAATAGAACTTCTGGATGAAGCTCTCCCGAATGCCAAATTCAATGGATATTTCACCACCTCAAATGGCTACAACACTAAAGAGTTTATCGTTCTTTAATGGCTTGAGAGACAAAAACCCTAGGCTTCTCCTTCTCAGAGAAATTCTCATCAAAACAAATGCTCAATCCAATAATCATCTCATAATCAATTCGATTTGTCTTGGCAGTATATATATCTCCTTTCAAGAATTCGACCCAAAGCAATCTTTTAATAATCATTTAAATAAATGATTAATTTCGCCCTTTTTGACTTAGGACAAATATTTAATAAATGGCGTCCCCTTTTGATTAATAATTAAATGCTCATTTAATTATTATTTTAACCCCTCTTTTATAAAGTATTAAATACTTTATAACTCGCCATTTAATAATTTTAATATTTCATTAAAGTGACTTTATATTATAAAGTCAAATTAATAAACATTTAATAAATATTAAATGCCTAAGTAAACACTGTATGTTCATCAGATCATCAAACTAGGTCGAAACTAAGCTGACCAACTGAATCAGGTGCCCTGCTAAAAATAGCAACTCTTGCCTGCCTGACTTACTATAAATAGTAAGTATCTGTAAATCACTTTGGAAACGTCTGCTAAGGCCCAAACCTGAATCAACTGAAGGAGTAACGTCCTGAAACTCTGGATAACTACCAAGGAAGACCCTCTCATCACATTTGTCAGCCTACGAGGGTCAAATGATAGGCTAATCCTTACGAACTCTGATGCTCGCAAAATGGGGACATTACAATCCGCCCTCCCTAAAATTGCTTGTCCCCAAGCAATCTCCACTGCAAAGAAACTCTAATCCTCGGAAGGCCCAAAAGAAAAACTGTGAAATGTCCCACACATCCCTAACCAACTCTTGTAGCACCAGCATAAACATAGCTGCGCAAAATATGCCTAGATCCAAAACTCGGAATGGAAGTCTGCCATGCCTAATACCCTCCGACTTCCTCTGCGCTACTCTGACCTCAACTTCACCATGCCAGAAGTGGTGAAGCAATTCACTGGGACCCGTCCAAAACACAGTACCAATCCTGTCGCCACCTGGATCCCAACATAATCTGTACACACATCCAACCATACTGTGGGAATATGAACATCGGAAAGTATTTGTATCACAACAACTATCTCCATCCTCTACTAGACTCCCATGGATGTGTTGACTAACCAAACCATCATGTCCACTAGCATCGTAATCACCCTGTAACCATGTATCCGTATGAAACCACAATGACACTAAAGTAGCAACCCCTGTCGGGTACATCTCATCATGATGGATAACTGATTGCTGCCCCTGCAAGTAATCTCCTATAAATAACTGAGTCGGGTACTTGCAGCCGCTAATCCCATCTTCGGAAGATGGTAATTCTGTACACAGTATTGGGCTACTCCCCTCAACTGCACCCAAAGAAAAATCCTGTGCATAAGGATTGTGCATCAAATACAGATCATGTACTAGTGAATCAAAAGTAAAACTATAGGCACTCCTCACTAAGTATACACTGCAAAACTCCTTTGTGATCTCTGTTTGGAATTTCGATGCACTAGGAGAATTCCAAACACTGCGATTATCGCTCAATCCTGAACTGGTTTCAGGAGTGTTATTGGCTTCCAACTTGAAGAGTGGATTATCATAGGTCGAACCACTATCCAACTCAAATAACGGATTATTCACAAATTGCACAATCATTCTATTATGATTTGAATCATCCACCGCTGAGCCCCTGGAACAGTAGATTAAATCATACTCCTGAATTGGTTCATCAAACGACCGATCATAATCAACTGCATGGGATGAAATAACTGATTTGCTTCCAGAAAAGGGAAACAAATCATCATGAGAACCGATCTCCCACCTGAATGGTATTCTGCCTACCTCCTGTGAAGAAGATGGAGTAGTGTCGAGAGTTGTCACACAACTCTTCGATGAATCAACTATTATGTTGCAAGAGCTAACGATAATCGCCCCTGCAACACCTGTCATGGGAGTAACCTCAGGAGAACCAGGTGTAACATGTGGTTCCCTGCAACTTTCAACCAATGCACTCCTCCCATCTGTATCAACTGCTCCTGTAACCGTGATGGATGTAACCACATCCTCACTACAACCCGTGGATATATGATCCTCATTGACTGCCACTGTATGTAACTGTACTGTATCTGCAGCTAGTAGAGACTGTGCCAAACTTAACTCCACGGTAAGCTTGTCCAACCGTGACTGAGACTCCTGAAGGGCCAACTGGGTGCTCTGCAACGAGTCCATAGTCACCTCAAACTCATGAGTGAGCTCATCGACCTGCTCCTCCTTTCCCTTCAATGCATCATAACAAATGCAATCCCACTCAAGAAGAAAATCCCTGTCCGCAAGTAGTCTTAGGTAGTTTTGTTTCATCATTCCAATTGCTTCTTGAAGTGCATGTATCTCTGCAAGGGAAAAACCGCTATCACCATGCTTATCTGTCAAAGGAGTACTCCAATCATAGGTAGCCAACATCTGACGAGCAACATCAAAATGCTCAATGGTTGTGGCAATCATATTGTCATTCACTTTTAGTTGCCCAACCAAATGATGAGGATTCTGTAGCTTATGACCCCCATACAAGTTTTCCGGTTCACAATATGCACTATGATATGAGGCTGATTCGTCATCACTCACTACATGATAAGCAACATCATGTGTGCTTTCATCCATGCACACCTCAACATCTAAGGTACTGCTGCTTTGTACCTCAAAGGATGGCTCAACTGATAAGGTAAAAGTTGCTGGTATGACAGTATCTTCACACACTTCCACTCCCAAAGTAACTGCATGCCCATCCAAAGCACGATCCTGGGATTCCATATCAACATATGAATCTTCTAGCTTGTTTTCAAAGGTCTGATCTGGAAAATCAGACTCACCATGACATGAATCCCCAACATACAATGCATCATTAGTACCCAATTCCTGAGTACTTTCATGCGACAATTTAATAGGATCATTTTGCACATGTGAAAACACTGTTGTCTCATGCAAAGTTTCATCATTGCTGCTATGAAAATCAGAAGTAGCCTCCATAGTAGAAACTTCTTGAGTCACCTTTTGCAAGGACGATGTAGATAAATCATTACCCAAAGCTGTGCTAGTGTCTTCTTGAATTAAATCAGCATGTCTATCAAATTCATAATATAAATTTCTGCATACTTCATAGGAATTTGAAGATACCAAATCATTTTGATGAAGAATTGTATCATCTTTATGTGTAGATTCTCTATCCATTTCATGTGTAAACAATTCATGAGTTATAGTGTGATATTTCTTCCTTGCAAACTCTGTCTTATGGCAAAGTCTCGGGTGCAAATCCATGTAACTCATGAAAGGAAGTTCCTTCTTAATTTTTTGAGGAAGAGTGTTATACTCCTTAAACATGCTAATCACTTCTTCTTCTTTGTTTTGTGGTGTTCGACCTTTGCTGGTAAGAAGTGAATTGAATCTTTTAGGCAACCCAAACTTTGAAAGCGTTTGCTCTGAACGCAGCAACTCTCGATTGAGCTTGTATTGGGATTGTTCAAGTTCTTTGAACGCCTGTTTATCGCTGAGCAATGTTTTCATGAAGCCCATTTTCGCTGTTCAAATTGAAAACAATTCCAATTGACTTGTGTAACTGCTAATTTTCCCACCAAATGAATGCAACCATCACCCAACAGGTTGGCAGGAAACCGCTCTGATACCACTGTAAGAACCCACACCTGGTGGACTCTAACGAAACCAAGTTTCTGCCTTATATTTAAATAAACTTTGGGTTTATTAACTATGCTTGATGTGTTAGATATTTTCCAAAGACTTTTCCAAGTAAATAGAAATGCATGGGCAACAAAGAATAATGCTGATTATTATAATTCAAGAGCAGCTGTAGCAAATCTTTATAATTTCATTCTCAAATCAGTTTTACCAAGGTTTGCAATTACAACATATTCATTCCAATTCATAATATTTTACTTGAAATACAATCAATATCATACCCGGTGTGCAAACTAGCAAGAAGCTGGTCTGAAAGTGCATTAGCAGCAGTATTGGAAAGTCTGATATAACTTACAACAGCACACCCTCATTAGATTAGATGCCCAGCCATGTTGTAGAAGCAACCCAAATGCCAACGTTTTGCTGCAAGGAAAACACGTCTAGCACCAAGGAGATGAAACAGCCTTCCAAAGCAATATATTTTGCCCAGAAATCACCAATATAGCAACAGCTATGGCTATCAATGAGTATCTTCAGACCTGTTATAGAAATCCTTTAAATCTGCTTGAAAGCCCTTCAATATACTTGCAATTTCTTCTCAAATAAGCCCAGATTTCAATAAAGTAGTAGCAAGATACGAAGTGGTAAAGAGCAGCAATAAACCCCTTTAATATCTTTCACAAATCTGCTCAAACACTGTAGCATTTACTGTTCACGCGGTACTGTAGCACGGCACTGTTCACGTGCACTGTAGCACGGGTACTGTTCACGCGTCACTGTAGCAGCCAACACAAAGCTTGGAAATTGATTGTTAACGGCTGCCAATGATGAATCTTCGGGTCTGCACTTGAAAGACCTTCAATAATCTTCAAACCCTAAATAAAATCTTCACCTTTAAGCACAAATAGAACTTCTGGATGAAGCTCTCCCGAATGCCAAATTCAATGGATATTTCACCACCTCAAATGGCTACAACACTAAAGAGTTTATCGTTCTTTAATGGCTTGAGAGACAAAAACCCTAGGCTTCTCCTTCTCAGAGAAATTCTCATCAAAACAAATGCTCAATCCAATAATCATCTCATAATCAATTCGATTTGTCTTGGCAGTATATATATCTCCTTTCAAGAATTCGACCCAAAGCAATCTTTTAATAATCATTTAAATAAATGATTAATTTCGCCCTTTTTGACTTAGGACAAATATTTAATAAATGGCGTCCCCTTTTGATTAATAATTAAATGCTCATTTAATTATTATTTTAACCCCTCTTTTATAAAGTATTATAAAATACTTTATAACTCGCCATTTAATAATTTTAATATTTCATTAAAGTGACTTTATATTATAAAGTCAAATTAATAAACATTTAATAAATATTAAATGCCCAAGTAAACACTGTATGTTCATCAGATCATCAAACTAGGTCGAAACTGAGTTGACCAACTGAACCAGTTGCCCTGCTAAAAATAGCAACTCCTGCCTGCCTGACTTGCTATAAATAGTAAGTATCTGTAAATCACTCTGGAATCGTCTACTAAGGCCCAAACCTGAATCAACTGAAGGAGTAACGTCCTGAAACTCTGGATAACTACCAAGGAAGACCCTCTCATCACATTTGTCAGCCTACGAGGGTCAAATGATAGGCTAATCCTTACGAACTCTGATGCTCGCAAAATGGGGACATTACAAAAGATTAGAACCTCTCCCCAAGTTTTCACTAGACTAGGATAGAGGTAGATCTCAAATGTTGTAATATGCAATTTATGAATTATGATGATAATTTTCAAAGACAATCATCATAAATTCATAATAGTTGCCAGCTAACTATTGTATCAGAGTTTTCCATCATCATGCGATTTTGTACTTAATTTGTATTCAAATGAATCAAATTTAATAGAAAACACTTTTGTACTCATTTATGGACCCATTGGATATAATGCTATGTTCCACGGCGTTTCGGGGACGGGGGGACATCAAGGGATGCATTTCCGGGACGTCCCCTAGGGGGCTATTTTTAGGGGACGGCAAGGGATGATAGTATACAAATTTATATATATATATATATATATATATATGATTTTTTCAAAATTTATTTATATATTATAGAGAGAGTGGGAAACAAAGAGATATGTCAATAACTGATAACAACAATATCAATATGTAAATAAATCACGAGAGCAGTAGTATAACAGCATAATAAATATCAATAAAGCATTATAACAGCAGTCTCAAACATCAATATAACCATGGTTCAAAAGTAACAAAAACAAGAAAACCCCAATAGTGCAAATCTCTTAGGTAGAGTACATAACTTCTTAGCCTTGGATGTTGATGTTTCTCAGTTATTCAAACTACTCTTGACACACAAAGCAAATTACCCTGAAGATGGATCGAGAAGTATGCTTTCTAACATTGGTAAGTAAATATGCAAAGGCATTTTATCCAATAAATAGGCATGCAGTGGGGAAACCTCAAATTTCTTAGGCTAACAACATTCTTCAAACGACTACAATGGCTTCTAGATAGAAAAGCAAGGTAAAAAGCTATTCACACACTGAAGACACACAAGGGATATAGTAACATGCACAAAATATATACAATACCATACACACAAAATATATGCAAATCTGATACAAACAGATACAAATAGAAAATATACAGTAAGTAACATACACACAAAATATATGCAAATTTGAATCAAAGAACCATAAAAGCATTAGTTTTTAATGTTATTTTTGCTGCTGAAGTGTACCCATCCGTTTGGGGATGGCGAGGGACGTCCTCGACATCCCCCAGCCACCCCGAGGACGGCTAGCCATCCCCAAACGGATGGGGACATTTTCAGCCATTTCCTGTTGATTTTCCTTGTTCATGGACAGCAAGGGGACCTCCCCTTTGCGTCCCCCCATCCCAGGTACAAGTGGGGACAAGGACAGCCCCTTTTGGGACAACGAATGCGTCCTTGTGTAACATAGATATATTGTCTTTGAATTTTGCAAAAAATGTGTTTTTAAGGAAATTTAAGCAATTTTTTAAGTTGTCAAGGCTTTTGCCGAGGTTTTGTTGAGTTTTTGCCAAGTCGCAAATGTTGGGTCTGCCAGGTTTTTGCCGAGTCCGAGTTTTCCAACTACGATGACAACCATATCTTCTTCCATCTTGTGACCAATGGCTTCCAATTGATCGCAAATGCCTTTGATCTTTGTCAAATTATCTTGCATAACATCTCATCCATCATGATCGAGAAAATATTTTTAAGGAAGAAAGCCCTGCCTTTAACTAATGTTTCATGCAAATCTTGCAAGTGTTTCCAAATCTCAACAAAGGCTTTACTTGAAGGAAACTTTGAAAGAATTTCATCTGTTACAGATAATTTAATGAGCATAATGGCTTCACGATTACGCTCAAACTTGTCCTAGTCTTTACCCATAGTTGTTGCACAAGTATATGTACCCAAGACGATTTGATCAAGGCACCTTTATTCGAAGATCATGAGCATCCTTTGTTTCCAAGTGTTATAACTTTTTCCAATGAACCTTTCACTACCTTCTAACATCATATTGGGCAATGGCATCACCCCTCCCGTAATACTGAATCACAGAAAATGTGGAAACTTGCTGCTATCTATGTAATATCCCACCCTACTAGGATATTTGCTAACTGATTTTTTGATGTTTTGAATCTTTTGTGGTTTGTTGAAAGCCAAAATATCAAATGATCAACTTTGATTATTTATTGCTTTGAATTTACAATACGATTGATCATACCTGGATATCAACTTCTAATCTGCTATCAAAACCTTGTAAAACTTCTAAAATTCTTCTCCAATGAAACACAAATGCGACCTCCGTATGAAGCCACCAATCAACAAACCTCAGATGATCTCTCACACCCTCGATAAGCTCGATTCAAGAAGTAGCTACACTCTCCAAGATCGTTACAGCTGAAAACCCTAGGTCTCCACCTCCAAAATGCAAAACTCAAAGCCAATTTGATAAAAATGATCAATGATGAATGAAATGTCTTCAACATGTCTTTATATACTTCTCCTCAAAAGGTCGATTTCATATGAGGCCCTTTTACTCATTAAAATATATTAAAATATGCATTTATCACCCTTTTAATTAAATCCTCAAAGTGGGCACCCATCATAAAGTTGTAATGACTTGACTTTATATCATTAAATGCACATTTCTTATAAAGTCAATATAAGTCATTAATATATGCACATTATAATTAATTATTTTTAAAGCATAAGTTTAATAATAATTATCATATTATAACTCCATTAATTAACATCATTTATCAACTCCGCTAACACCATAGGCTAGCCCACTGCATTCTCTGCCCAGCTGGATGCCTTACTAAAAATAGTACAGTTGGCCTCTATCGACTCACTGACTTACTATAAATAGTAAGTGTATTAAAACAAAGCCAAAACACCCTGAACAACATCGCCTCAAAACAAGCTAAGGATTAGGAGATGAAAACACTCCCAACTACCATCAAGAGAACGCAAAAAATCCAACACTGGGCCTTCTAATCACCCTAATTAGCCTACAAGGACCCGATGTTAGGCTAGTCGCTAAACCACCAAACTCTGATGCTTGGTCAAAAAGGGGACATTACAATCTAATAAACCACAAAAAAATTGGGAAAAAATTTGCAAAAACCCTAAGCAATGAATTAACATCCACAGAATCTGCAATAAACAATTCTAGAAATCTGTGAAAATTGTAGAAAAACTTATCGCAATTGTACCCTGTTGTACCCAAAATAAATTTTGCTTCAATAAGGTATTTTGATAAAAATGTTCTAAATCCTATAGATTGTTGTCAAAATGTAATGTCCCCGCTCTAGTTAGTATCAATGTGCAAATGGGCTAGCCTATTTCTTGGACCCTCATAGGCTAACATGCTTGGATAGGGCGTTTCAGTGGCAATTCATGGAGGTAACTGTTAGAGTCATCTCTTCAATTCAGTATTGAGTTCGGTGCCAGCCCTTGCAGATCACTGTTTGCCAGCTTCTGGTGGCACGTCAAAATACTGAGTTTTGAGGGAGATATTAATATTTTAGTGTTTAAGTTATTTAATTAACTTATGGGGATATTATAAAGTTATAATTTGACTTTATAAAAATTAAAGCCACTTAAATATTATAAAGTGGGATTAAATCACTTAAGTCAAAAAATGGTATGCCCAGGTTGAAGAAATATTATAAAAGATTATAAAATGACTTGAATACATTTAAAATGTATTTAAATGACAAAAAGTCGTGCTTTTTGGGAATTTGTGCCATTTTGAGAAGGACAAAAGGGGCAAGAAAGAAGTCGACCTCAACTATTGATTATTTGACATTGCTCTTTTTGACTTCTCTATTATAGTGATTTTCTACCATTGGAGAATGAAAATCCTTCAGTGTTCTACGATTGTGAGGCTATGAAATACCAGCTGAATTGTTGCTTCTGAGAGTGCTTCATACAAGAGTCCATTTGTGCTTCATCAGAGATTTACTATTCAGTTTCTTTGCAGTTTACAATAAGCAAGGATCAAACTAGATTGTGGCGCCTTCATTCATAGTTTCTGAGCATTAATAAGTTGGTTGTACATTCTTCTTTCCTAGTCATATTTCATCATTGGGAGGCGTGTTGCTTCAAGTTGGGTGTGTGATCTTGAAGGCTAAAACGCTTTTTCTTTAGACCTTATGTGGTTTCCATCCTGGACACCTAGCTTTCTCAGGCCTTTTTATCCAGTTTCTGTCAGGGAGAAATCATCATTTGGAGGTGAGCATTGCATTTCACCAAGTTCATTGCTTTTGCCTGGCATGTACCAAAGCTGTCTTATGTAATTAATCTGAGAACTTTCGGGTGCGTTCGTTGTATGCAATTTACGTGTAGCAATTGACAGATACATAATAACATTGTAGTTACCCTATTATTACTTGTTATTCAATTTTCGTACTGTTTATTGCTTGACACAATTCTTTATTTTTTATATAGATTTCATCAAAACAAGCAAAACCACAAAAGCAATACAGTTTAGCGTCAGGGGCAGAGTTAGAACCAGCGGGGTTCTTCACACAAAAGCCCGTTTTAGGTCAAACAAAACATGGGCTTTTTGTGGGTTTATGTCAAGAAGGGTACTTGCAAATTTTTGAAAATTTGAAAATTAGGGTTTCAAACCCCTATTTTTTAGGAAAACCCTAAAAAATAGGACCTTCCTAGAAATGATTGAAAATGCTTTTGATAGGATAATATGACTTCATGATCACACTTGTCAAGTCAAAATCACCGAAAAGTTTGTTTTACTCTGGTGGGTCTATTTTCATTTTTCAAGAAGAAAGATAGGACCTTGGAGGCCATTAATGGCAGAATGGCCAATACCAGGTGTCGAGATCCAAGCCTCAAAAGATTCAAGGAAGAGTTGATGGTGAAAAATGTTCAAAAAGATGTTGCACAACGGAGGGGATTTTCAAAGATCGAAGAATGCTAAAAAATTTCCAAGTCTCGAAGATGCACGCCTTGCTACATGCTAGATGCTACATAGTCAATGCCTTGGTGAATTCTTCAAACACCGGTACATGCAGTGTTTACTCGCTACGGGTACAATGACGTACAAAGTAAACGGAAATATGAAATAACATTGACAGCATATAATAATCACATGGCAATCGCACAAAACATAGATATATTTCTTTATTTAGTAATTGGCAATTACATCATAATGTCTCCAGACAGAACATAGCATTGCATAGTAGAACCATAATGTTTCCCGACTACATGACTCAAGTACATATAGTATGCTAGCGGTGGTTGAGGTACCAACCGTCGCATCCCTTCATTATAACTAATTGCTTCGTCAGGAACTTAATTCCCAAGACAACTAACCAACATCAAACGTACATAAGTACATGGATTATTAATATTAACTAGTGTCTTATTTACTTATGACTCATAGCCGACCAAGTACACTCTCGACCAACTACATCTACTCACATTCGACTACATCATTCCCCCCATAAAGTAGTCGTCTTCCAAACGATTGAAACCCAAGAATGCCAACTTCTCGAGAGCTGCAACTCTCGTCTGCTCGGCAGCCAATTGCTCATGTACTATGATGGCTAGTGGCATTGCAATTTGGAAATTCCAATAAGTATGATGGGGGTCTAGGGGCAACGCCCCTAGCGGGGTCAAGGGGCAGCGCCCCTTGCGGGTGTCTAGGGGCAATGCCCCCAGTGGGGTCAAGGTGCAGCGCCCCTCGCGGGGGTCTGGGGCAGCACCCCTAGCAGGATCAAGGGGCAGCGCCCCTTGTTATAACCTAACTGATCTACTAATATGGATAACCAAGTAACTAACTAACTAATTAATTTCAACTGAAGAAGAACTGGTTTCGGATGAAGATTATGAAATGTAATCTAAAACATACTATAAACAATTAAATAGAACATCATTTCAGCTGAAAGATAACTATCAACAAATAAATCAACTAACAAATATAACCAACTTAACTGACTAGCCCTTTACTTTTGAAAAAGAATTGTTCTAACAACTGGCAGCCAACATGCTAAAGTACTTACATTAAAATAAGCATGAGATAGGGTTCAGAAATTACTACAAGGAAGTTGGTTCACTTGAGTTAGATTCCCTGTCATCAAGGTAAGGGTTATATCATCCGGGGCTTTACCACCCAACCAAAGGCTTGTTGGCCTCCCATGTTCTTCAACTGAAGAACCCGTCCCTTCACGAGGGTGATCATTTGGACCAGTTTACCAATGTGCCCTTCTGAGTCTGGTGCCATGAACCTACACTACTGGCCGATCCTTTCTCTGTAGGTACCCCCTATTCGAAAGGACGATTCTGACCTTAAGTGTATCCGGTTCATGGGGCTGACCTATGCCTAACCGGCATCATACCTTGGCCAAGGTTTTGTTTAGAAAATTTTGCAACTCCTGTGCCGTCAACGCCTTCACCCTTACTCGGCATTAAATCTTTCTTCCATTTATTGGTTATAAAAGTTATCTTATTCTGAGGGTTCTTTTATCTGAACTTACTTCCCCACTTGGAGTACAGACATGACGGTTAATCTAATTCATGGCCTTTGTTGCTATGTTCAGATTTTTAAGATCATTTCTCTTAGAATTCAAGGATCATCCAAATTTAGATTTCTTATGACTGAAGGCTTGCACATTAGATCCGGGACAAGGAAAGGGTTTGATACTTTGGTGCAACAGAGAAAGGCAACTCGGAAGGTGATAAAATATTCGGGATGGAGTCCCTACTCAGTCAGCAACTTGCAATTGCGGTGGTGACCAGTGTAGTTAAGTGGTGTCAAGGAGTCAAGCCACTATACCATCTACAACGATTTTCCAACATAATTTAATCCATCGCAGATGCTAGACACATATGGTTGCAATCGGTCATGACAGGATCAGATTCAGGGAGGATTTATTCGATAGCAAGGATATTGCATTCAACAAGATATTCGTTATAACCGAAATGCAAATAGAAAACACCAACTACCTCTAGAATTACTTTCAAGGAACATTTTTGTTTTATCAGAAAAATAGACTCATGAAGTCGTTGTAACCAGAGACAAAATAAGAAGGAAATTCAACCTACGGAGGTTCTCTTGGAAATCGCACAAAAGGAAGGAAGAATGCTGCTGGAAGCAAAAGGAAAATTTACGTGCCTGACAGAAATCTGGTTGGCAATCCTTAGACGTCTTCTGGTGCAAGGGACGTTGTCCGCGTCTGAAATTGCCTTCAAGAGAACGTCCCGATACCCAAGCCAAACCGAGGTAGTGAGAGGCGGCTACAGTACAGGCGAGGTCGTGGCTCTGGAAATCCCGACACGGAAAGGCCATGACACAGAGCGGTTCCTTCCGGGGTGCGAGAAGAACCCTTCGTACCTCCTCCTATCTCCCGAGTCCACAGCCCGCAAGGAAAAGAAAAAGGGGGAAAACGATGGTAAGACCAGCGAGAGCTCAAAAGGAGAAGAATTGAGCCATTAGTAGCCATCGTGGCTACATGGCTTCTCTCCATCCGTTACACCAAGGCACCAACGACGGAAGAAACTCCCGACGCCGCCACTCCCTCCATTAATCTTCCACTCCGCTCAAAATAGCATCTCCTCCCCACGCGGAAAAGGGAATTCGAGACTTAAATTTGACTTTACATTTAGGCTTGAGTTTTGACTCCATAATTATTTAATGAGTTTAAAGGAAAATATTGTTTTACTTTTATTTATTATTTATTTTATTTTTATTTTTGATAAAGGCCAAGGTATGATTTCAACACTTTGATGTTACACCTGCTCGGAGCAATTGGTAAATGGCCCTTGATAATTGAGCCCTCTCCCGGATGATATTCCTTTTTCTTTCGACGTTGACGGACCTACATCCCCTGACACAGAAGTTGAGGTTAGAATGTTCTTATCATTTAAATAATATGCACACCAAACAAATTTACTCTTAACTCATTTCTAGTGAATAAAGAAATTCCCAACATGCTCAAGTAATCATTCACATTTGCATAATACGGAATAAAAGTATTTCCATTATGATTCTAAATAAAAATCGTTATCTTATTATCAATTTGCTTGTCTCATGAATCTGATTGTCTACAACTACCATAACGGTCAACAAAATTTCATTTTCACGGGCTTGACCTAATCTGAGGGATGTAACACCCCTCGTGGGGTCCGGGGGCAGCGCGTACCTCATTTCCATGATTTTTCCACATGTTCCGAATAGTGCTGATGAACCCAAAAAATACAAATTTTGCATTGTTTTTTTGAGACTTCACTTTCTTCAGGTCAATGCTTGGTACAATCTCCCTGTTGATGCGTATGGCTAGCAGATTGATGTGTGGTACAGCCTCAAACTTCTTCACCTTCACTCATACGGCCTTATTCACCTTCACTCATACGGATTTCTTTTGTTTCAGCCGTACAACTTTCTTCACATTCACTTGTACAGGCTTCTTTTGTTTTAGCCGTACGGCCTTCTTTAGATTCACTCGTACGGACTTCTTGCGTACACATACGACCTTTTGTTCATAGTGTACAGAATACTTGTTTTGCCATATGACTTCCTTTCCCTAATGTATAGACTTCTTTTGGCTTTTTCGTACGGCGTCTTGATCACAACGTACGGACTTCTCTCTCAAGCGTGTGGCCCTCTTCACCTTCACCCATATGGACTCCTCTTGATTGAGCCGTATGGATCTTTCCACAATCACCCATACGGGGTTCCTGTCTAGCTATACGGCCCTTTGTCCAAAGTATACGGAATGTCTATTTTGTCGTATGGCTACTTACTCATAGCTTCGTACGGGATACTTGTTTTGCCACGCGATCTTCTTTCCCCAACGTACGGACTCCTTTTGGTTTAGTCGTACCGTTAATTGCTCCAAGCGTACGAACATCTGTCTTGGGTGTACAGACTTCTGGCTTGGGCGTACGGACTTCCTGCTTGCACAGCATACAGCCTCCTTGTATGTCGAACGGTCTCCTTCCCACGCCATACGGGTTCCTCCTGATTTTGCCAAACGGCCTCCTTCAACTTCCAACATACAGTGCAACCTCCTAGAAGTATCACCCTATTTATCTGTGCCATCCGTACGACATCCTCATTCCTTCATACGGTGTCCCTATCCTTCCATTGTACGGCAAATGAATTAGCCCGTACAGAATTTCATTCTTAGTTCTCTCTTGGCCGTCGTTCATGCTTTGTCTCCTGGCATACGGCTCCCTCTTTCTTTCTATGTACGGATTTTACTTTGGGTGATTTGATTTTTGCTTGGCGTACTAACTTTCCTTTGTCATCTTTTCCTTCTTTGTCTTTGTTTTCTCTCTCCTCCGTCTCTTTTTTGTCTCCGTTTTCTTTCTCATTGTCTTTATTTTCTCTCCTTCGTCTCTTTTCTCTCTCCTCCATCTTCTTTCTCATTGTCTTTATTTTCTCTCTCCTCCGTCTCTTTTTTTCACTCTATCTCTTTTCTCTCCTTCGTCTCTTTTTTCTGTCTTCATTTTTAACATTTTCTAATTCCTCTACTTTATTTTCCCATTTTTTGGCTCCAACACAATTTTTCTATCTCCTACCTATTCGGATTTGTGGGCTGGCGTATCGTCCAGTTCTGATATTCTTTCTTTGTACTCTTCGTACTCGACCGAAAGTGTCTAGCTAGACGTGTCATTCTCTTCTCCTTCTTAGACTGGTACCTTGACTTTAAGCCTTTCCTTCAGCCAATCTGGGATCGTTGGCTGCTCAACTCCATCATCCTCATAGTCAGGAATGTCTTGGATGTCTTGGATCTCCTACACTGACGGGTCCTCCTGAATTCCCTTGAGAGCTGAAATCATTCCCTCTTGGAAATCGCCTCCCATGACATCCAAATCTTCCTCCGACTCACAAATTTTCGTGCCAATTGGAGAGTGATGAAATTCATCTTCAAGCTGCATGGGTTCCATGTCCTTTTCAAGAACAGGCGAAGGGATTTTGATATGTCCCCATGATTCTTCATCCATAATCAATAATTTCTCCACATTCCTGGATGTGGCTGAGTGAAGGGGCTTAGACTTTTTCTAGATTGGTTCTTCACCTATCGCCTTTTCCTTACCCTTTCTCTTTTTCTGGTTGGCAGGCTCAGCTAGCTCCTCTCCCTGAGAAGCGTCGGCATTGGAAGAACAGGACTCAGCTCCGCCCATCAAGTCATGGGTGAATGATATACCCCGTTGCCTCAAAGTTTGTACCTGCTAGTCTACCCACATTGCGAGTACTTAACCACAGGTCTCATAAGAATTGTCAGGTCACCTAGTTCCGACTCAGACCATTTAACGGGAAGAAGTGGCAGTCCCTCATCATAGCCTAGCTGCATATACACTTCATCATCATCCAGCTGGTCAGGCACACGGAAGAGTTTCGTTGTCCTAATCATGTCCAAAGGTAGTCTCGACCAAAATCTTTTCCTTACTTCAAATTCATCAGCAGCATTCGCCAAGAAGTCCTCAAGGTCGATTTTGTGCCTATATTTCCTTCCATCCACAACTCCGATATGATTGAGCGGATCAAAGTCACTTCTGGATTTGTATGAAGTGAATGGATACCATTGAATCTCCACTCGGGCACTTTCTGCTACCTGTGCTAACGGACAAGATTCAACCATGTTTCCAATGAAGAGAGGAAACGTGACGGCTGCTTTTTGTTTCGGTCTCTGGATGCTTTGGAATGTTTCCAACTGCCTTAGCACTTCTAGCAAAATCATTTTGTCGATAGGATAGATTGGCAACTTATAAGGAGAGTCCGTCAATCCCTGGATTCGGATGTAGGTAAATCTAGGAAACTCGATAAACCAAGATCCGTATTTGCTGATTAAACTATTTGCTTCACGGGTGAGCCTTTGATGTGTTCCACCTTGAAGTATCTGGGTGATATACATGAGAAAAGTATCGTGCACCCATCGGAAGTGTGACTTCTCGATCAATTGCAATTGAGGATAGCAGTTATAAACCTTGAACTCCCTTTCGCCATTGCCGACTACACCCTTGCAGATTAGACCGTAAGTTCGAGCAAAAAATTGTATAAAGTAGGAACTCATATGAAAGGCTTTGGTCTTCTCCAAGTTGACCAATTGCTCGTGAATACTGTCACTGATCATCCTTGACCAGTTAACCATTTTTGCTCTAGAAGTTACTTTGTCAATGAAGTAATACATCCAAGTCTCAAAAGGTGCACCCTGAGGATTACCCACTATTCTATTCAGCAGCAAGACCATATCTCCATACTCTTCTTTGAAATCTGGCCTGAGCAACTTCTTAGGCACCTTTTTAGCTGACAGTCTTGGCTTTACCAACCAATTTTTGTTCATGTTTGTGGCACAAAAGATTTGTTTGTCCTCATACAATTTTTGTGCATCTTCTTTTGACCGGTAATATGTTCGATGGTACGCTGGAATTCCAAATGCCTCCTGTATAGCTAGTTCGCCTAGATATGCCAACACTCTGCCATTAGGCGCTTCAATTTGTCTCTCTTCAGCATTGTAATGTAAGGCACACTCCACAATCAATTCTAGACATTCAATTGCCGGCAGAAATCTTGCAGCTTGAACTATGCCATTTTGCATCATTTTTCGTGCAGTTGGCGTAGGCAAGAGATCGTCACTTCCATACATTCTTTTCCTAAATTTGCCAAGGTCAACATGGCCAAAATTGGTATCCGCAACATTCTTCCACTTGGAAATGATTTTAGACTTCGGCTGTAAACCTTTGTTGGCGAATTTCATTTTCTTTGACGAATCTCCTTTGTCCAGCATAAATCTACAAAAGAAAATATTAAAATTTAGAATTTATTTCTGCCATTAAAACAAATATATTCCAACCAACTCAATAAGTTAAATTTTGAAGATAATCATTGCTGGAAATGGAAGAATAAATCATTTGGAAAAGAGAATTATTTGCCAGAATAGAGAAAGTAAAATCTGCTTGGCAATAAAAACTATGTTGCTGATGAAAAAATTCGCCCTTTTCAGCCTTTACTTCGAAAGAAAAATTACTTTCTTCACAAAACTTCTCTTGAAAGATAAAACTTCTCTTCACAACTTCGTTTTTGAAAGAATGATTGAGAAATGAAATGCAAAACCAATTTAAGGTTGAAAGAATCGACCCATTTAGCAAATTTTAATTGTTTCCAATTAATTCAGTCCGCACTTGTCTTGCACTTCTCTTTCGAATAGTAATTTCCATCTTCAGCACCAGTCGATAAAGAAAGTTTCTAATTTTGATGCCGGTTCAGTGAAGTCTTTTCTCTTCTTTCTTTTTCTCAGAATTTGCCTAGAGAAAATTTGAATTTTCTCATTAAATGGGTTTTGGAAAATATAATATTAAAATAATCTTTTATGTGTTATTTCCAACCCGTTTGTTAAAATAATTAAATCATGGTATTTAACTATTATTTTATCCAAAGGCAAATTTAAAAATTGCTCTGTGCCTCTGCCTTAGGCAAATTTTCATCTTTGTCAATCTTGCCCTGATTTTTTACTTTTGGCGAATTTCCTCATTGTTGAGACATGCCATTTGATTTCTTTTTAAAAAATTTATAATGTCTAGACTTAGGCAAAATTTTAAATTCTTTTATTTTTTCAAGGCAAAAATCTTCAATCTTTATTTCTCCAAAAAATTTCCATGCCACTCAAGGCCTAGGCGAATTTGTCTTGTGATTTTTCCACATTTACCGAGCATAGCGCAGACTTCCACTAGCCATTTGCCATTTAAATTAACATATGGCGGATTTTGTCTATGTCTTTGCCACTTCCCAACACCTTGGAGCGGACTTCCTTACCCTCCAATCCATCTCCAACCTTCTTAGAGCGGACTTCATCATGCCTCAAGCCACTTTCTTGGGTGAACTTGGCTATGGGTTGAGCCATCCTTCATTTCATGCTGGGCGGACTTGGCAATACCTTGTGCCATTTTTGGTTTAGGCTGGGCGAACTTTGTCTATGTCCAAGCCACTTGACATATGGCAGACTTCCTTAGGTCTTGTGCCACTTTCATTTTATGCTGGGCGGACTTGGCATACCTCCATGCCATCTTTGCCTTGCGGACTTGTTTGCCTTCCACGCCATCTCCCAACATCTTGGAGCGGACTTTCCCAGTCTCCAAGCCATTCATCCTAGGGCGGACTTTGCCTTGTGCCAAGACATTTTTACTTGGTGCTAGGTAGACTTGGCCTATCCTCCAGCATTGTCTTGGGCAGACTTCATCAGTGTTCAAGACATTTTCATTTTCCTTGGGGCAGACTTCGTTTGGACTTAGCCATTTTTCCATGGGCGGACTTCCTTGATGGTTGTGCCATTTTCTTCCTTCCAATGGCGGACTTGTCCAATGTCCATGCCATTTTTCTTTCTTCATGGTTGGGCGAATTTAGCACATGCTTGTCCATGCCTTAGGCAAATTTTCAAATTTTTCAAAATTTTCACCCATTTCTACTTTGGGACTTTCTGAAGTTGATGTTGACGAAGCCATGACCTACACACTTTCCAGAAATAGAAACCCTGCCAAAACTAGAAATTTTTCCAAAAATAGAAACTTTCTAAAAATAGTCCCTAAAAAATAGGAAGTCCTGAATGGGCTAAAAATGCCAATAAAAGTCCCTAAAAAATAGGGGCCCGAGATGGAGACGCTAAATTTAGGAAGTGTCAAAACTAACTGAAATGACAGTTGATCTTCGTCCACAAGGCCTCCTAAACACTTTGATGACATTCATGCACTGATTCTGGTTCAAAATCATTTCTTGACTCGGGTGACCCTTCAAAAATTCAAATTCTAAGTACCCCACCAAAAGACCAAAACACAAAGGTAAAAATCAGAGGGAAAACTACTAGGGTCCCCATTTGCAATGGGGCAATGTGTGAAAAGGTTAAAAAATAGAAATTACAACACGAAAGGTCAAAGGCACCCCTACAGGCCAGGGGCGCCCAAACTTTTGGGACCTCTTAAACAACTTTCATGACCTGCGAGGCGAGTCATCCTTTCCGGGACTAAACTAGTTATCTATTCCATATCTTAGCACGTTCACAAGAATCGTCAGTCATCAGTGATCTCAGATCAAAGCACAGAGGGTCAAACTGGAGGAATTGAAAAGCATCCAAGAAACTAAGTCTGGCGAAAAATGCACCCTTTTGGGAAAAGGCGCCCAAGAATTTGAGGCATCAGATTTAGGTTTTTCGCTTTGTAGCTCCCAAGCACACCTCTTCAGAGTTGATCCAACCCTGCAATGGATCTGTTAGCAACACTTCAGGATCAATCGAACAACCAGAGTCAAAGATCGAACAGAGGCACTTCGTCACAAAAAAAGGAAAAAAAATCTTCACTCCTCAACTTGGACACCTAAAGTCAAAGTAGGCCCAGTTGACTGAAGTTGAGATATTTTCAAGGCCTTTTCATGTCTAAAATGTCCCCAAATTGATGGAAACTGCCCCAACGAACTCTTGCTCAGGCAGATCGACTACTCAATCAAGTGTTGGCACCTAAACTTGATTGCTTCGACATCAAAATGCTATTTATCAAGCTTAGGCATCATTATTCATTATTTCTCTTTGTAGGTTGAAGCCCAAGAACAGATATTTTTTCTCTCCAATGCCTTTTGAAGATCTGGCAGAAGCTATTCTCAACGTTCTTCGTGTTTTCAAAAAACAAGTTGCATAGAGGGACAGTTTATCAGAGTTTACATCTCCAGACGTGATTTCTTGAAGATTCACAGCAACATATAACTTCTAGCTTCTCTCCTCACATTTCTTCTATTCTTGTCTTAGATATTCTTGCATGTCCAAGGAAGCGACGGTTATTCACAGATCTGACCTTCTGGGTATGATCAGCATAGCATTGGCCATAAAACCCACGTAAAAAAAATTTGAGAAAAAGTTGCCTCGCTACCCCTTTTTTTAGGGGTTCCGAAAAAAGTAACCATTTCAAAAAAATAGACAAACTGGGTTTGTTTAGCTTTGAAGCACCTACAAAACCCATGTGTTAGATTTTTCGGGGAAAAATAAGTTTTTTGCTGCCTCATTGCCTCTACCACTGAAAGGTTCTTGCATGTCATAGAAAAAATTACTTATTTGAATTTCAGACGTTTTGGGTTTGTTTAAAAAGATATTCTCAACAAAACCCATGTCTTAGAAATTTTCGTAAAAGTTACCCCTCAGCAAGCCTATTTTTAGCCGCAGCAAAAAAGTTGTCCGAATAGTATCGTGTTTACAGTCAACAGTTAAGCTTTTTGGAATGCAATTCTCTCAACTTGAATACAATACCAAAACGGTCTTACTCCATGATTTCCTGAAAAACAATTGACACCAACCTCCACTAGGCATAGCCAAAGGTCAACTTAGAAATGTTGGAAGGCATAGACCAATACACACTTCAGAACATTGAGCAATCCGGATTGCTTGAGGCAGTGCCATTTCCCATCTCAGCACAGAGCATAGAATTTGTGATACCTTGTGTAAAGCATTAAAACCCTACTACACGAGAGATTCGATCAGTAGATGGGCGAGTGATATGCAGCCTCAAGCCTAGGGATATCGAATGGTGATTCGCCATTCCACCATGTGCGAGAAACTTCGTCGTGTCTATGGAAGAATGCGAAACAGCATTCAATGCATCAAAACAGAAATGCCAAAAGAGAATGGCAGAAAAATGGCTTAAAGAGAAAAGAAGCAACCTGCCAAAGAATGTAGGGCGTGGAGGATTCTAAGATGAGTACGCAGTAATGATTACTCTACTCAATCGTGTTATTGGTCAAGAAAAGGCAAACAAATTCCAATAACGTATGTACTACATCATCGCTCAAATTGTTAGCAACAGAGAACACTATGATTGCCTGGCCTTGATCAGTCATACTCTCCACAAACAAATGACCAGTTTTTTAGAGACTCACGAATTCCACGTGTTCATACCTCGTATATCTAATAGCCTTCCAAGGCCAGTTTAGAGGGTTGAACATTGTGGGAACTTTGAATGTGTAGAAGGTTCATGAGCATTTCTCGCAGCTTGAGTTCACTCAATCAGAAAGACAATTCAAACGAGTGAATGATCAGTTCTTGATGCATATCGTGAGAGACCTTGATCATGAGCCGCATATATGCATCTCACCAACAGCCAAGGAGGTAATGGTATATTCAGCAGATTGGTTCCTCCAGTTCTCCGCTTTTACCTAGATTTGCGTATATAGGTACTCAAGCCATCCTGCCATGTTACCCCGCTATCCATCAAATAGGGTGGTCTTCATGGAGTTCTTGCGGCAATTGCATGAAGTACACACTCTTATGCGTATCAAATGCAAGACAGCCGCAAACTTTCCTTTTCAAATGGGACTTTATAGCTGCAGATCAACAGCTAATGCCAAGGCTATGAGCCATGAGATGATGAGACTTAACCTTAAGTATCTCATCGAAAGACGCTCATACGATCCTTGGGGTCACTATTCAACATGCCTTGGCCAACTTTCTTCACACAAATCTTCCATGGAGGACTATTGGTTCAACTGTGAAGATGAGTTCAAGGTGCAAAGGCACAACTACAGTTGGTTTACGCTTCCACAAATTGCTAACTTATTATTAGAGGACGTGGAAGGGCTACCTGATGATGATGGGGAAGCCATTCCTCCCACATTCTTCATAGATCAAGTTGATTCGCAACCGCTTTGAGTTGTGGATTGGTATGCTAAGGAAAGTATGTCCATTGAGGAAAGAACAAGCAGAGTTGTCAAGAACAACCAGCTCTACTTGGACAGTAAAAGGATACGGAAGGTAGTCATTCCAGACAGAGAGCCGCTACCAATTGATACTTCACTACCTTCCACGTCAAGATCAAAACCCAAACAAAAGACTTGGAGTAACCCTCCTAAAAGAAGCAGAATGTTAAGGAATACAAAGGGGAAAATGCCATTTTCTGATACAAATCAGCAAGAGCAACATGTGGAGACTGGAAAAAACACAGCTGAAATAGTGTTGGAAACAGCCACAGTTACACCTGAGACAGTACCAGAGATGGAAGCAGAGCCTCCTATTTCGCCACCACAACATGAATCGCCGATCCATATTGACTTAGAGCTGGATTCGCTACCATGCAACATTGCAAAGCAATCCCACTCATCAAGAATTCACAGGACTAGCACCCATCCTTCTAGCGAGGTCAGTCAAGACTCGTCTTGGCTTGAGAATCTCCTGGGTAGGAAGAGAAGGAGGTCGTCCTACCAACTGGACTTCTCAAAATTTGACCATGTCTATCAAGACAGATCGAAGAAGAAGCTCAAGAAGCAAGTCCATCTAGGAAAGAACGCTAGCAATGAGATTGTTATTGAGACCGCTGCGCCACCTGATGATAGAAATGCAAACGAGGTAGAGGATGATGATTTCACCTTGTTGAAAGTCAACCTTGGCAAGAGCACACGTCAGGTTGAGGTGGATCTCTTTGATGTTGCGTCAGTGATTATCAAAGAAAGAGTGGTGAAGGACGATGAAGACAAAGCAGCCCTAAAGGCTGAAAACCAACAGCTGCAACTGTACATCTCCAACTTGATGCATGGTACATAATATGTCATTGCCTTGCTCCCACATATGCTAGAGCTCCCCGCAGAACAAAATCAGCTAAGTCAATTGATCATATATGAAAAGCACTTGAGAGATCAAGTGGAAGAGTTTGTCATCAGGGCCCGGTATATACTTGTAGAGCTATACCAGCTAAGGTACAGAGCCCATGACCTTCATGCAGAGATCTAGGAATCAGATCCAAGGCATAGCAGAGAGCAAGCGTAAAGATGAGATCACTATCTCAAACTTGCAAATGGTGTACAAATCAGTTACTACAGAGGAGAACAACCAACATCTTTACACTTGGAAAAAACAACTTGCATACAAAGGGAAATCTTATGATACAAACTTTGTGGAATTGATTGAGTGCAGACAAATCATGGCAAGTGTTATCAAGTTTGTGAGAACATTGGTAACATCTATCCCTTGCCAATATCAGCATGAAGGAGGTGCATACATCAAGCTAGCGGAAGTACAAACGCAGTTTCAGGACCTCATATGTAACAATTTCTGCGGTGACCCTACTGACTGCAAGTTAAGTCAAATTCCAGCCATGTGTGCAAAGCTTGATGATGAATCTGTGAAGAAGGTTGAATATCAGGAGAAAATTGTGAGTGGCGAGGAGATGCTGCGACAACACGTCATCATCCTGCGAAGTATTAGATGCCCAGATGCAAAGACAGTCAACGACTAGTTAGAGGAAATGATGACTCAAGTTGATGAGGTGTGAACTCTCAGCTAGGACGTCCTAACTCTCCAAGGATGACATTAGACACAGGAGTTAACATGATGCCTCTTTCCAAGTTACCTCATTGTCCCACTAATTGTGCATGTCTATCTTTGGAGACACTTTTGTATATTGGAGTTCTCTTTTATTTTAGAATCAGTTAACTGAAGTAGACTTTCCAGTTAACTGCTAGGTTACCTACTTTTAGACATAGGAATAAATCTTGTAGATTGGCAAAAACTCGTTGTTAACTCAAGGAGACTTTAAGGTTGCCTACTCCTTTGCTCATTATTTTTTAACTTTACTTCACGGGAGCAAAATGTTGAACTCAAAAGCCTTTGACTTTGTTCGCTTAGTATACGTTTTTGAATCGTATTTGTTATAGCTAAACGTTGAGCACAACTTGCGTTCTTTCTATTCAAATAGGCGTGTTCAATCTATGTCCATGTGTTGTTGGTTGGTCACTTGTTGTGTGATTGTCTCTTTCATACAAATTGCTGTCCCAAAGTGTAATCTTTGATCGAAGTTGAGATAATAAATTAGGAAAGCCACGTGCCTTTGATCCAAAACTCTCAAGATTTGTCATTGTATGTTGTTCCAAATAATTTTTCCTTCAATCTACACCTCGGAAAGAGCACCTCGCCTCCTTGGGAATTTAGAAAGTAGGATTATCGTTATATGTTGTTTCTAGTAGTCTACATTTCAGCCTACACCTCAAAAAGAGCATTGTACCTCCTTGGAAATCCTAAGATCTAGCCTACCGTTTGATGATTACTTGCATGAGTTCTATTTGGGCATAAATCTAGAAGTTCAGAGCCTTCGGATGCATTTCAAGAGACAGTTCGTCTAAGTGATCAAACCATTCCGAAATAGCTCCTATATCCTCGTGCTCTGTTTTTCTTGAGGAAATAGGATAGATTAAAAGTTAGCCTAGTTGTAGTTAAGATCTACAAAAACCAAAGAAAATCTTAGCTGTAATGTATTGTATTTTACGACCTTGTGCTCTACAGCTGAGTAAAAAAGATAGGAACGTAGTTTACTTTACTTTTTATGCAATAACAACAAAAGAGGGAGCTTCCCCTCTAGTTTGAAGAGCAGATTTTTAGTGCATAGTTTTTCGTTTCCAATATGCACTCCAGAGGTGCGAATTGAAACGCCAACATACCCACAATTTTTGTAAAACAATCGTTAGAAACCTACAGCAAAAGCTTGGAAAACTTGTGAAAAACCCTAGTCATCATTGGAAAAGGCAAAATATTGCCACAATTTTAATAAAAATTGTCAAAAAAACTACTAAAATTCGTCGTCCGCCCAACAAATCTGTCACATGCCAAACAAGATGTGAATAACCTACAATTTTATTGTAAAATTTCGTTAAAAAATCTGTAAACTTGGCTTTTGCGGGTCTAGATTTTCCCTAGCTGTCATGGATTGAAACCTTGTCGCGCATCCAAAATAGGTAGAAAATAAACACGATTTTGAGCAACCCATCGCACGAGCTCAGATGGTAAAACAATGGTAACATTTTCTCAAACAAATACAATGATCTTTCTTTGTCCCAAGCACACAATTTTTCTGTCTTAGGCAAGATTTTTCTTAACAAACCTACATGATTTTCATAAAATAACCCATGACTTCTACAAAAATAAAACCCACTCTTTGTTAATTAAAACGAAGCAAATCCTCCAAAATAATCCACATGATTTCAATAGCAATACTACCCAAGGATCTCAGAAAACCCAAAAAAATCCAAAAAACACTCTAGCAAACCTTTGCAAATTACCCGTGAAAATATTGGCAAGAATCCTCCAAGAATCTTGGAATCCCTTGAACTCCTTTGTTTAGCCTACAGGACTCCGAAAATAGGCTAACGGTCACTAATAGGCTTAGGACTGGAAAGGGGACATTACAATCCTCTCTCCCCAAGATTGCTTGTCCCTAAGCAATCGGAAGTCGTGCACTAATTGATTCCGAATAAAACTCAATATGACTCCAAGATCCCAAATAAGTTTGGGGAATCTATAGCTCCCCCTACCTGGAACGTTGTTCTGCTAGGTACCTGCAAATGTAACCTCCTGAAGTTCCCTCATAAAAAGAGCAACCAATCTCAACATGATCTTAATCAACTCCTTGGAGCATTGCTCTCCACAATCATAAACTTGTCGCACCATACAGGTAAACTTGAAAAATTTAGTTCTAACTTCCTCATTTTTAACTCCCTACACTCCCACCTCATAGTTATAACTGAAAAATAATCTATTGTTCAAACTATAAATGCAAGTAAATAAATTAGAATAATAACTGGTTGGTGCCTGAACACTCTCCCAACATTGATCTTGATTGCTCAAACTTGACATCCCCTTCATCTGAAGCCATAAGTCAATCCTGATAGAGGGCTGAATGAACTGAAAAAGTGTAAACTTGCAGCCTCCCAAGTCTGGAACGGGCAACTCGTGGTCTGATTTTTGAAAAATCAGCACCCAAGAAGAAGAGCAGCTGCTGCAAAACTGAAAAACCTTGGCCAAAATGGCATCTTTGTTCATGCTCTTGGCTGGAAATGTCCTCTCAAGTGTCACCAACTCAATAATGTACCAAACTTTGCTCAAGATCTCTCTCCAATCCATTGGCGGGGACATCAATGGACTCATAAGATGACTGCAAAGAAAGGTAACAGCAGCATTTTGTTCATTCCTACAATCCTAGGCACGGAAAATCTCCCCCAACATGACTCCACCATGTTGGGGCTGCAAACAATTCATCACCTTGTGAGCCATAACCAAAGAAAATCTGTTAGCATTTGAAATCTCCACAGAAGGGTTCACCATTCCAACATCATCTAATTCGACATAATACTTTTCCCCTTGTAGAGAATCTACAAACCCAACCCCCTTATCACAAGGGTTCAATCCATCATGCATCACCATAGGAAGCAAATCAACCAAAGATAATGGTTCTTCTATCACCTTGTCTTCATGCATCTCAAATAAAGGATTAGGAAGTGTTAGATCTGCTTCCATATCAAAGAGGGGATTATTCTGAGTTTGGAAACTATTTTCACCTTCTTGCTTGGGCCTTACCTTCCTCATGGTTGGATGCTCCATCTTGAAATTTCAGCTCCATGGATTTTAAGTTCAAGGTCATTTCCCCTAAGGAACGAAGTCATTGCATACCCAAAATAACATTTGTACCTCCAGTGTTGACAACATAGAAGTCATCATTAACTTTGTAATCGTTTAACATGATCCTCAATTGTGGTATCATCCTAACACAAGACATTGTGTTACCATTGGCAAACATGACTTTGAAACCTTTGAATTTCCTAGTTTTTAACCCAAATTGTGCGACAATATCTTCATCAATGAAGTTATGTGTAGCACTAGTATCAATTAGAGCAACAATTCTCTGCCCCTTCAACAACCCTCTAAGTTTAAATGAATTACTTCGAAGGCTAGAGATCCTGGCAAGAGTGCCACCACTTTCCTTCACTTCCCCAAACTCTTCTTCTAACCCTTCTTCACTTTCCTCTACTTCAGCTTGCTAGTCTGAACTTTTTGATTCTGATCCATCAACTGAATAGGCTTCCAATTGACAATTCCCCTTTTCCCAATACTTAAGATCTGGGGCCCATGGCTCTTTGCATGTGAAACAAAGATTTTTTTTCCTTAGCTCCTTTCTGAAGTCATCTTCCACCTTTGAGGGTGTTTCCTTGGGAAGAATGTTTTCCTTGCTATTGTGCCTCTTGTCTCTATCATGCAGGAGTGCCTTAGGTGGAAATTTGTTCTTTGTGGCTGCAAGCTTCATGTTCCTTGCCTTCCTTATCACCTCATGAAGAGTTGGTAGGTTGAAGGCTTTAACCCATTCCTTCAGTGGCTCCATTAGCCCTTCACTAAAAAGGACTACAAGTCTCATCTTTGTGATTCCATGAACCATTACCGAGAGTCTCTAGAACTTTGAAAATGTGTGTCAAGTGAGCCATACAACTTCAATTGTGCGAGCTCTCTAAAATGTATTTCGGGATCCTTTTTATCAAACCTCTCGATGAGTTTGTAAGTGAACTCATCATATGTAGTAATCAAGTTATGGCCAAGTGTGATAAGGCCCTAATACCACCATTCATGAACTTCGCCATCAAGGTGCAAAGTGATAGATTTGATTGCCTCATCTCTTAGCATGGGTTTTGGTGATAAATAATTATCCAGTTTCTACACCAGAGCTCTAGTTGTACACGTCAATATCGTCGAAGTGTGCCAGTGTTACCTTTCCGAGAGCATTCTGGAAATCTCTCTGCATTGGTGGCCCTTTGTTCTCCACTCTTCCACCACTTTTCTTCCTTTGGTGGCAGTACTGATCCAAGGTCAATAACTCTAAAATCTCAGCTAGTAGAGAAACATACTCCATATAGGTTGTCCTAACTTCATCTACTAAAAGTACTTGTTCCTTTGGAGCACCCTGTGGCTCCTCCTACGTGTGAATGTGGGTTGGAATGGTCTAGGAGCATACCCTAAGACTATTGTAGTAGTGCGTCCTCCAGTGTTCGACTGGTTGGTGGAGCTAGTTTCACCTTGTGGCACTTGGTTAACTTGCAAAATTCCTTGATTCATCTTTGCAAACAACCCCAACATCATGTCCAACATAATGTCAAACTTTCTTTTTGTTCTATCATCCAGACTTTCGGGTTGCCCTTGTGCCTTCCCCTTGTCTGCCATAACCTCAAAAGAACTGTCACTAACACTAGAAGAATCTGAATGGATTCCAAGAATACCTAAAAATGTTTCTCCTTCTAGAATTGGTGGAGGTTGCCACTAATTTTTCTTTAGTTCTCTATTGTAATACCTTCTTTCTCTTTCACTTATAGATGATTACAGCTACATGGCATGTGTCAAAAGCATAGGATGGCAGGATGACTATCTCTGATACCACTGTAATAACCCACCCTTAAATTTTTTTTTTCAATTTTGCACCCATTAGCGTTAGCCAAAATAATCAATTTTAAGCAACTAAACTAAGCTAACTTCCACTTTCTGATCACCCAAATACCAATATGGGCAAGGTGAAAGCATACGGTGTTAAGGCTTAAAATTAAATACTTCATAAGTAAACCACCTATTGAGTGGGGTGAGTATGAAATCTCCAAAGAATGAAATGAAGCATCCACTTATTTAGCGAGAATTACAACTAGCAAGTAAGCATTTGGTGGCAAGCCGTCCAAAGCAAAAAGAAAGATCCTCTGCTTATTCAACGAGCATAACATGAAAGGAAATTTCATCCACATATTTAGTGGGAACTACATGAAACTAAAAGAGATTATCCGCTTATTCAATAGGAAAAACACTTATTCAATGGGGTTAGCAATGAAAATCAAAGATAAGCAATTTTGTTGGTGTTTCAATTCGTGCCTCTGGAATGCAGATTGGAAACGGACAGCTATGCACAGTTAAGACTCTCCTAAAATTAGGAGGGGAAGCTCCCTCTTCGCTGATTATACTTAAAAGAAATAATAAACTAATTGCCAATCTTTTTATCTCAGCTCTTTTTATCTCAACTGAGAGCACAAGGTTATAAAACTCTTTGCGTTGCAGCTGAGGTTTTCTCTACTTTTGTAACTTCAAACGACAACTAAGCCTATTGTAATAATGCTTCTAATAGCTCAAGTAAATTCAGAGCCTAAGAATTAGAAGTAAACATGGAATGATTGATTTAAGACAGATACTTAAATAAACTCGCTTCCAAAACACACTTGAAGACTCATTGTACTTTCAAGATGTATGCTGAAATAAAGATTATGCAAGCCAAACATATAAACAAAGTGCTGAAATAGATTTGTGACAGTAGATTGGAGGAAGGTAGGCATGAGATTTCCTTAATTTTATAACAGCAAAAACACTTTTGGGACAGCAAATTGTAGCAAAATAGCCATACGATATGCGATCAACCAGATTACACTCGAACCAAAAGTGAACAGACACTGAGTAGCAAAGTTGTAGGCAAAGTAGGCTCAGCAAATTTTTTATCACAACAACAGTCTCATAAAACCTAGAAAAATGTAGAAAACAATTTGGCAAACCTCTGCAAATACCCCTTGAAAGTGCTGGCAAGAATCCTCCAAGAATCTTGGAATCCCCTGAACTCCTCCTTTGAGCCTACAAGACTTTGAAAATAGGCTAACGGTCACTAATAGGTTGTGGATTGAAAAGGGGACATTACATACCCTAAATTAATTCTATTATTGAAAGTACCCATAAATGCTTATTGATAAGTAAATGTAAGTCCAAAGAGTCAATTGAGTCATTTCTTATTTTCACAATAAAAAATTGATCCATGACTCGTTGAGACTTGTTTTTGCACAATGTATCCATTTCATATGAGCTAATACTTTGGTCGAGTCTCACTATCCAACTTCTTAGGGTATATTGTTGCCCATTGGCAAAAAATTGCATCCATAGCTTAGCAAAATTCCACAAGATGGGTCCCAATGTATGAAGCTACTAAAGGCCCACAACCATATCAAAATCGCATACATATTAGATTGTAAACTATAATCCTCCAATGAACTCCTAGCATTTCCACATCTTCTTTTACAAGCCAACATACCTCCTTTGGTGATCATCACCTCAAAATTGTTTCAAGGATACACACAACAAGCTTCCATCAATGTGGCAAGCTTAACATTTTCGATTCTACACAAATGTGTTCTTTCAAGCCACTAATAAAACAACTTATAAATGAATTGTTGTCGTGCCCCCGTGTCCAATTTGCCAACTTTTCAAACTATTCGGTAGTCACAAACCAAATAAATTTTTCATAATTTAGTTAAAGCCCCTATTAAATTTTCATACTTACTCAATCCAAAGAAAGTGAGGTGCTCACAAAATTGATTCCGTGTGAGGAAACCATATGCTTTTCCCAACCATTAATACCATTCAATAGCTTCATGTTCCAAGTGGAATGAAGTAATTGGGAGCTTTTGGGTCATGGTAATTCGATTTATTGCAAAAATACTGCTCTACTATGTATATAATCAATTTGCAAGGTTGTCACCATCATATTTAAGGAAGTCTAGATTAGGTGTATGTTGAGTCTTACCAATAGTTCACTAGTTTTGGAGTGTATTTTGTCAAATGTGAGAGCTTTGTCCAATATCTGATCATCCACTTTGGTGGAATTGTTGGCTTGAGGTGTCATATTTAGCATTAAGGCCAATCAATCAATTGTCAAGATCATCAATTTCATCTAACTTGTCTACTTGAAAGATTGTTGAACCATAGAGGATTGTGTTTAATGTAAGTTTTCTATTTTTCCATCTAAAGTTTCTAAGGAAAGGCCATACAAGTTGCAATATATGGCCACAAGCCATTTTGGTTACATGAGGCTATTGAAGGGGTTACTAAAAAATTATAACACACTAATCGTCAAAACTAGACAATCAATTTGGGATAATTTATAAATGGTTGTAAATAAGTCATCACAAATTTCTTTTACTAATGATACACTATGGGCTTATTTTTCAAACAAAATTTTATCAATTCCTCCCATATTGTGCAAATTCCTCCATATAAAGTTATAGGAGCTAAACACTTAAGAGGGTACTAGAATAGTTCCTTCATTCTAAATGTTGTGGCTCATTGACCCACAATCTTATTGCATGAATCTGCTTGGATTTGTGAAAATCTACTCAGTTATACCTATCTTTGACCAAAGTTTCCCAAATTTGTTCATAGCTAGGGTTTAAATGAGAAATTTATAGGCCAGTTTGTAGCTGATTTTTAGGCTCTCTAATATACTTTTCCAATCTATAAATAAAGCTGGCCTAATATTTATGAGCTCACTCTGAAGGATTCCACATAGCTGCACTATCCATCTTTGAGGTATGAAGAGAGTAACTTGCTAATACTAACTCCAAAAAAGTGTACAATTTCAGACTTTTGATGACTTCCTCTGGCCTCGTTTTTCTTAATCTTAGATGGTTTCCCAATATACTTGCAGGTACATGGAAGCTGATGGCTGTATTGTTAATTGAGGCATATTGCAGAGACAAATTCCAACTCACTTCACATCTTGATTCAACATGTTTAGCCAAAACAAAGAACTACCTAAGAATAATTTAGAAGGTCTTAGGACAAGATTTCTATCTTGGACCACAATTGTAGGAGAAAATAAAATCAGCCAAAAACGAGTAGTACCTCACTACTTTCACCACTTTCTAATCACCAATATTTCATAAGGGTGAGGTGAGAGCATACCTGTAGTTAAAGTAAGCCACTAAAGCATTATTATTGTTGAGGAAAGTGGCCCTAGAAAGAGATCTGATACTAATTGTTAGGATTTTACCTACAAATATTATCAAACAAAAGCAATAACATGCAAGAAAGAACACAATGCTTGGAAATAGCTAAAAATATGTTCATGTTGATGAATTTGGAATAAGTATCACAGGCCTCTTCAAGGGGGCAATCTCCTTAAGAGAAAAGCTCTATAACAAAATATGGTTCTAAGATGATCTACTTTCATTACAACATCAATATCAAGGCCCCAAAAAGTGTGACTTATGAGGTACAACCAATGTAAATCCATAACTTAATATGAGCTTGTTACACTATTATAACTTCATGCTATGCATGTGAGATAAATCCACACAATATAATATTTAACTAAAGAACTAAATTATGATTATTACAATGCTCAGGGTAAAAAAATGTTTAGGACATAAAGGTATTAATAGATAGCCTTTCAGTCTTATGTATTTCGTAGTTGAAAGCCACTAATTTGTCAAATACATTAATTTGTAATGGATTGATAATCGTATGCATTACTTTCATTTTTGATATTACGAGGAGAGCTGGTAACAAATCCCAAACCCATGATGAGATATATCATTCATACCACATAGTTGTAGTCAGATTGAATTTTAATGTGGCTAAAAAATAAAACCTGGCATGGAAATCAAGGATAAAGATTTCAACGTAAGCCATTCACATGAGTCCATGTGCATTTGAAATCAGAAAACATCGATGGTTAATTTTGTTTTAGCAGCTGAAGAGCAAAGCATTAACTGGTAAAATGTTAGATAAAATGGATTGTGTACGAAGCAATAGATATCATGAACATCCATTGTTATTGGCAGTTTGCTCATTTTCAAAATAAAAACTATTAGACTTTCAGGCATATCTTTTTCCCCGTACTAATTGAAGAGAAACAATAAGTGGCAATAAGAAACAAATTTACATGGATCTTTAGATATTCTTGATTGGCTCAGCGGTTCAGGTATGTGCTGAGGTTTACTTTTTTAGAAGGCATAGTATGTTGACAGATTGGCGCTGAATCTGAGGTGTGTACCCTTGCCTAGATAAGGGCAGAAGCAATTGTTGTCTAGAGAGAAAATCAGATGAAAACCAGCTAAAAGCAATTGTTAAAATTAAATCCTAGTGCATATGCACTAAAAACAGATAAAAACATAGATTTAGAACTTGAGCCGGGCTAATACTCTGATCCAACATAAGGAGAACAATATTGTTTAGAGGGATGTAGAAAGACAAAGGTGAACAAGTACATGCTTTGTTGCTATAAAAAGGGAATCCAGCACATTACATCAAAGAAAATTTATTTTGAATGAATTTTCACAAGCCCATTTTCTTTACCTGAACAGCAAACTGTCCAGTTCCTCCAGCAGCAGCCGTGACTAGGACTGTTTGTCCTGATCCCATCTTTCCTGCCTAAAACCATCCAAAACAGAAGCTAACTTCATCTGTAACAACTGATACACAATGGAATGTGTAAAAATTAAACATAAGTGAAACTTTAAGGTACATACATCAAGTAGTTTATAATTTTTCATCTTCAGAGGATTTGTAAAGAAAAAAGAATTAAAAATAGGAAATTGTATGAGACCATGCAACTGACAGAAATCCTCAAGACTGAATCATACTTTCATTTTAATATATTTATCAACATGAAAAACTGTTCATTTTACAGCTTTTTTCCGATTAAAGTATAAGTAATTCTATTGATAAAGGCTTTCTATCCAAAAATCCCAGAAACAGATAACATGGACCAAACTTCTGGGTGGTGTACAAAGAGGAGAGACCAAGAACTTAGGAAAGATAACAACAAGCTGAGATACCATAGTTTGTAATGTCCCCTTCTCGAGCATGATCTTTTCAGTTGACCGTTGGCCTATTCCGGAGACCCATAGGCTATTCGGAAGGTGAAATTAGGGTTTCGTGTTCTGGGGGTTGCTATTGCTCATGAATCGATGATTGAATGGCGGATTCTTTCTAGGTTTTCAGAGAGCTTCGCAGTGGTGTGTTTTTCTTGGCATTCTGAGCACCTTCAGGAATTTACTATTTTTATTAAATTCTATTTCTGGCAGTGGACCCGTCGTTATCGGCACAGTTGACTTTCCTCTTTGGTCGACTCAGTTGGTTTGTTCAATTTTGGCCTTGGGATGTATTTTGGAGAGATAAGTTCATTTCTTTAAAACAATGATTATATTTTAATGTTATGATACCCCCTTGGCCTAGTCTCATAACTTAATGTTGTGTTAAAAGGTGGTCTTTATGGGGTGGCGCCTCATTGAGGAAATTTCATATTTATTAAAGTCAAAATTGAAGCTTTAAGTGGGACGCCTATATTGAAGAGATGAATTTCAAAAAGGGTCAAACAAAGCCTTGAGGAAAAAGGACGCCATTCTTTGGGGGGAAAAGGATTAGGGTTTTTAGAAGCTTCCGGAGAGGTCCTCACAAAATTATAAAAGGGAGTTTGGGCTCTTCATTTGGGATCCGATATCTTGAGTATTGTTATGCTGTCGAAATGGTTGCTGGACTGCTTCGAGGAATGAATGCCTCCTAGCCTTGGCTCGACTTCATGCTTGAGAGACAGCATCTAGTGGAGGATTTAGTTAGTTTATGAGAGAATTTTGTAGTGAGGTTTGCTTTGTTGCATTCTTTGCTTGTAGTTCTGATTTACTGCATTTTATATCAGATTCTGGAGTTGCTGTTTCAGTGTAGCTGCATGTGGTTTTTACTCATAAGTCAAAAAATACAAAAATAATTGTTTTGGATATTTTGTTTATCTCTCTGTCTATGAGGGGTGACCCTTCCTGCTTATTCTCAAATTTTTTGAAGAAGCCTTTGATTTTATTTAAGAAAATCGCCCTTCCTTGAGGGCCGTACCATCTGGGGCTGTCTTGAAATTCGTGCATAAAATATGTAGAGTCTTTGGGTCTGTTTTCATGATTCAATATGGGGCGCCATCATCTGGGAGTCACTTTGCATCTGATTTGAGGTCTTAGGGCTGAGTATAGAGTGAGTTATGAGCATTTCAATAGGATCCAGTGTTGCTGGTTAAGTATTTTCAGTTCTGGGTCAGGTCATATCAGTTTGCTGAATATCAGTCTTTGGGTTGGGTTTGAGTGAGAACTCATTGTGTGCATCAAGGAGACATCATACTACACTACAGCAGTAATAGACTTTCTTATTCAATGATGTTGATCGGCATTCTTTAATTATTGTAAGCAGATAGTATTACTATCAGCAATCTTGCTTCTTCATTCTATACCTTATTGTAATATTTAGCATCTCCGTCATATGGTAGCTCCAATTCCATCCCAGTTTGGAAAGCACATTCTTGACGTCGAGTTAATTCAGCATAATAGTTGGTAGGGACCCTCTGACCACATGCTCATCGTTCTCCGACGCATTCTTGGTTAGAGTTCCTTGTATCAGCATTGCATTAAGACCCTCTGACCATATGCTTGTCGTCATCCGGTGCATTCTTGGGTAGAGTTCCTTTATCAGCACTGCATTGAGATCCTCTGACCATATGTTCACACCTTGCCCAACTCGGGATCCTGGTGTACATTCTTGGTTAGAGTTGAATTCCGCATCGTTTGGTTTAAGTGCTAACCCTAACGATTGTGTATTGCTCTCCTCGTGTAATTGAAAAAGTGAAAAAATTGGCTCGGTATATTTCATAGTTAAACAAAATAAAGAAATTATACAAAATTAAATCTGTACACAATAATCAATCAAAATTTTGGATGTAAATAATCATAACAGTTAAACCTTATTCAGTTGGAGATTATAGAAACGCAAATCATAAGTGATATTTAAAAAAAAATTAAGTCATGCTTTTTAGAAAACAAAATTATCAACCAATATAATGCAGTCATGTGCAAGGACAAGAAGTGTCCTAAAGAAAGTTGTAGAGAACCTGTTCCAAACCAATTGATGCTGTAAGGCCTGATGTAAGCATTGCCACCACTTCAGGATCAGGCTTAGGCACTGGTATTACGTGTTTTGCAGGAATCTATAAAACAGAAAAAAATTCAAAAACCAATTTAAGAAATCACTAAGAGATATTTAGGATAATCTGCATAAAATTTAAAAACAACATTCCTAAAAACTTTTAAAAAGGTTGAAAAATCAATTTGTGCAGAACTAAAAAGGACACGTTGGTTTGCAATGCATGCCTCACTGAATTCAGCATATGCACCATATGACATGGCTGCCACAGGTGAACCTATATTTAAATTCTGAACAGAATCACTAATTGCTGCAATTATTCCCACGCTCTGCAAACAAACAATATTACAACATAAGCATTATCTTATAACTAATTAAAGTTGCTAGTATTGAGAAAATGATAGAATTGATAAAATGTTTTTTAATGCATTTCAAGTTGTACTACATGAAATCATTCTTTGTGCATCTGTGTATGTTTGATTAAATGTGTACATTTCCTTATAATCATGCTTGTGTTTTGATGGTGCAAGTCAATTTTATGTGTACCACATAATTGTAAAATTAAAAACCATCTTTACTCAATGGATGTTCCTTCAACAGTTTGAGATACACAGAATCTACATTTAATATGAAACCATCAGTACTTGCAAACCCTTGCTCTGAGCATGCATCAACACCAATCCATTTACAAGTCAACAGATCTAATAAAAAGAATCAAACATGCACAAGTAAATGTTGAAGCAATGATTTACACTGGAATTACTGTGGGGCAATTTTGGTAGAATGTTATTTCCGTGAAAATGTTTCTGTCTTGAGAAAACATTTCCGAATCAAAACATACTGTCAGAAATATTTCTGCATTATCGAAATGTTTCTAAATGCTTCTTGCAATTTTAGTAACATTTCTGTACTTGAGAAATGTTTTTGGCAAGGAAATAAACACATAACAAAGAGAGCGAAAGGAAATTAGCATAAGCGAGGTCAGGTCCGCAAGCATAGGACCCCACTTCTCTAACCATCGTAAACTATTCTCACAAAAGACAAAAAGCCAAAAAAAATCATAAGAGGAGCAACAAAAACATTTTTTTTTAATAGAAGAAGAGACTTTGCAGACTTCCTGGCTTTAAGTGTAATTTTTCCCTAGCCGATCAGTAGTTGACAAACTTTTAAGAAAAACAGCACTTTTTTGAGTTTTGAGCATCGAATAAACAAGCACTTTTGCATAATTCAGAGAAGTAAGCCTTTTTTGTCATGATTATCATGATTTGATTTTATTCACACAACCTATACCATCTTATTCGTTCAAAACTGGCACTGTTAGATGTAGAGAGGCTCACAGATATGCATTGTGGAGAACATCTGTCAAATACAAATCTAAAAAAGACATTCATAATATTTCCAATGAAGGCCAATTATTGTTTTTTGTGGCAGTTTAGACAATCTTAGACAGGTAGTACATCATACTGTGTACAACTTGTATGATTAAGAAAAAACAATATGAATAAACAACACACGAGTTTGTTTGCTGGCAGGAAAGAGTTCTGTTATGTTTTTATGAAGCATGAATAGAGAAAATCAACGCAAATTTTAAAAAAGAAAAAACATTAAAATTATATTTCAATTAAAATGCTAAATTCTACTGATTTTATAAATTTTATTTCTAAATCCCTTATCATTTGACTAGTCTGTTTGTTTGCAGATACAGGGGTTCCAATTAATGGTATTATCTCTGCCCAGGCAGTTGATCGCAGGGAGTTTTTATGTTATAGCTATTTATCTTTCTTCTCAACATGCATGCTAAGTTACCGGTTCGGGTTCGGGTTTGGGTTCGATGGTTTGGTTCACAGATTCGGGCAAAGTGTTTTGGGGGGTTGGGTTCACAGATTTGGGATAGCTTAGCTTGCAGGAGGCTTGAGGACGGAAACCCTCAAGTTCCTAGATCAGAGATTTGAACGAAAAACCAAATTCTCTTACAGGCGGATCTAGACAGGATTTGCATTTGGGCTTGAAGGATCGATTCTTGGGAATTTTGTGGTGCCTTCTTCGAAGACAAAATTCCAGTGGATGATTGGAGAATTCAGCCAAGAAGGCTTTCAGACTGCTGGTGATATTTATTAATCAGGAGATACATGGTGGAATAATTTATATCAGATATCGAGACATCTGCAAGAGGAGTTCACCGTGACTTTATTCCTATATTGGGATTATTATTTGCAAATATTGGGATTATAAATATATTCCTACTGGGTGATTTGAATGATGGAACATGTTGCTGGTCGATGCATATTGAGGCATTCATTTTGAGAGTAAATATATCTACTGGGCTTCATATTTCCAAGCTGGTCATTGGCATTTAAACTCAAGATACCAGGCATTGCATATTGGAGGTTTTACAAGGGGTCGATAGCCATCTGCAAGGTGGAACGGTTGACATAAGGAGGTCATGGGTAGCTAAAGATGTGGCATTTGGAGTGAGGAGGGACGTGAGGCTCTTCCCTACACATGGTCAACTCTTTCCTTGGCCATGATCCTTTTTTCTAACTGTTGGAGCTTTACTGGAAACCTAGTAAGGAGGCGTGGCAATTGGCTGCAGTCCACCTGTGTATAGAAAGGCAGCAGTTTCAGAAGTTGCCGCTACTATTTACCATGGAGCTGAGTTACTAAGGGCCATGGAATAATTGTGTATAGCTGCGCCTGGGAGCAAGGTATTCATTGACAAATATAGCAACAAACGAACACTTGCAAATGCTTAGGAATAGCACAACAACCAGCTTTGAATGTTCAACAATCAATCTTCAACTCTATTCATGCAATGGCAAGCAAGAAAAGAAGTTCAGCAATGGAGGTAAAAAGTTTATTTTTCATTTACAAAATGATAAATAAGTTTTTTTTTCCCTATTTGGTGTTTTATTAGGCATAAATTAAGGTTGGAGGCTTTATTTTATTTTTTAAAGTCAGAAGAAAAGTTAAAAAATCATTAAAAAAGTCAAAAAAAAATTAAAGACATGCCTGGGTGCATGAAGGGCCCAAATACGCCCTGGGTCTGCCTGGGTTCGACATGGCCGAACCCTATTCGAACCCACAAGGAACCGAACCCGGGCTTGGGTACCTACAAACCGTAACATAGCTTGCATGCCAACAACATTCCAAAAATAAATTTATTATTTGTACTTCTCAGACAATACTACACTGTACCAGACCATCGCAAATGCACCTTTAATCTCTTTTGCAACTGATAATAATAGCTAATTCTAATACCATATCAAGAATTTTGAAGTTTGAGGCTTTTCTAAACATTGAAATCAGAATCCAAATTATTGTTGTTAGTATTAACTGTTATATAACTTATATCATTAACTATGAATCTGAATCATGATATATTTATTGCTGTTATACTACAGTTTTTGCTGTCATTGCTATCATGATTAATTTAATTGCTGTAATATTCCTGTCATGATATATTTATTGCTGCTGTTATAATGTTGTTATAATGCTATCATGATATATTTAACAGTTTTTTTAATGTTATAAACAATTTTTTTTATAACATTACTGAAATTTGCTTTTCAACAAGGATGCTTGGCCATTGCTGGGACAGTCAAGGGATGTCTGAGACATCCCCAGCCACCTCGGGGATGGCTAGGCATCCTCTATGCATTTCCTAGTTTCCCCAATTTTAGGAAGGTGTTCCAGGATGTTTCCGCATTTTCTCAGTTGGCTGGTACAGCCAAGGGATGTCCCCTAATGTCCTGCCATCCCCAAAACACCTAAGGGGATGAGGATGGGGGTTTGAGGGGTAAGGACGCATCCCTGTGTAACACTTATTTCTTTTAATGAGGTAGCGTAGACAACATAAGGGTACTTTAGTACAATGTGCATATATATTAGCATCACGCAATGTAGCTGGTTTGACCCTTGCAAGACTTTGGTTCAAACCTCATTTGAATTCCTAGTCATTCTGAGCAGGAGATCTTCTAGGCTCCGAGGGGTTCGGGGAACGGGAGCAGTTCTCTATGAGTTCATCAAGAAATTTGTCAATAACCTATAGAAATATATTCAAAACCCATACGAACAACTTTTTTAATATTTCTTTTTGTTTTTAATTATATTTTGACTCGTTGTCGCTAGGAAAGACAAAATGGGTCTACATGGATAGTCTGTAGGGAGTCTGCACTTTCATTTCTGCATTTTGCAAGGGTTGTCTGCTCCCTACAAATATTGTTTTTTTGTTGTGCCTGGTGTTGCTTTGTATTTTTCATCTAGTGCTTTGTTTGCCTCCTATTGATCCATCAATCCTAGCAACCCTGCTTTGTCTCTTGCAGTCAGTTTGGTCATTGCCTGTGTTGTGTGATTTATCACCCAATTTCATCATGAGCCATAATTTATTCACAAATCCCTTTTCTAATATTAGCGAATTCAATTGCTAACTTTGTATGCCTTTTAAAAACTAGATAAAAAACATAAACCATAATCCACTATTAATTCAAGTTAAGTTGTGTTTTTTGAAAGTAATGCCTAATGTTATTTGTTAAATATTAATAAAATTGATAATATGTATAAATATTTATTAATTTTAGCTTTTATAATTTATTATTATATATAATATTAATAAACTTACAATAATATATTACTAATAATTTTCTTTATAATTTTATTATTATATTATATTAAATTTATTAATATTATATAAGGTTCATAAATAATTTTGTATATTAAAATACTTGGAAATATGTATATTGTCTCCAATATTTTTGTATTTAGGCTGCAAATATATAACAGTTCAACCCAAAATAAACCCAACTCAAAAAAAATTACCGAATTCACAAACTGAATCTACGAACTAGAACCCAAATCCAAACCAAAACCAACAACATAGGTCTTA